>JAJOZX010001236.1:12500-22500 GCA_023014485.1 Bathynomus jamesi | reverse complement strand
TTTGACAAAAGAACGTGCAAATGGCTTTTAATTCTGTAAAGACGCTTTAGGGAGGGTAGGAAACGTTCGTCTATGAGTCTCAACAATGCGGAGTTGTTGTTTTTGCTGCTCATCTTTGGTAGGCGTTGTATTGTACCGTTGAATAAGAGCAATCGCTCTCTCTGCAGAGTCATTGACAACCTTCATCTTCAATGCTCTTTTTTTCAACAACTCGTAGTTGTCGTTACTTGGCCAATCACTTGGTGGTTTTGAAAGAAACTCTTGAGCAATCTTCTTTCCGTTTTTATCCAGTACATCGAAGACTTGAGCCGTCTTCTCGCTGACGTAAGTCTCCAATGGGTTTACTGTTTTCAACAGCTTTGAATCGAGGCGCTTCAGACCTTTCGCTTTTGCAGGATGAGATAATTTTTTAATCATATTTTCTTTTACTTTGCTGTTCAACCCATCGTCAAAAAGTAACCGTTCAATCAGCTCTTCCGAGAAGTACCAGAGATGTCTCTTAAATGCCTTGAGTGCAATTTCAGCCAAAACCCTGTTTGGATAAGTCTCCATAACTGTTAGAAAAGCTAGGTCGTTTCTAGGGGCCCTCACTGCCAAGGGTGCTTCATGACAATATTTACTATAAACAAGTGCCACAAAGAGAAAAATCTTTCAGACCCTTTTTTTCATGAGCAGTAAGTTTCATTTGCTCCTGAAAGAGAAAGATCTTCAAAGCATAGGTAGCTTTTGCCATCCAGCGAGCCTGATAGAGAGCTCCTGGAACTCTGATGTTGTACTTCTTAGGCAAACTTCTCCCAGGAAAATTAGAGAAAGATGGAAGAATTCACTGTAGTCATCTCTTGAGAAGCTGCTGTTCTGAAGAGCGTCGGAGAGGTACTGTATTATCTCTTGACAAAGTTCCCACAAGTTTCCTTCAAAAAGTTCCATTCCTGCTGATATAAAGTTTTCCTTATTGATAACTGGCCATTGTGCCATGAATCGCTTAAACAATGAGACTTGTGGTCCTTTCGAGGGTTCAAGAATACTAGACAATACGTTAGCCAAAACGACTTCATACACATGATGACGACATGCTATCCATGTCAGAGAGCGACCTACAGCTCTATCTATCAGGGTACAAGCTCCAGACATCAACCCAATATTTGATGCTGTTGTATCAAATACAAGCAAGCCCCTGCAACTGGTTTCTCAAGCCCCACTCATCCAACATCCTAAAGCAGACATTAGCTTGTGCTTGTCCCGTTCCGTGAGGGATGAGTGGAACACCAAGTAGTTTATCTTCTCCTCCTCCTCCTGAAACAACGATTGCGATGAGGTTCACATTTTCATATCCCCCTGCTATATCAGGAAGCATTTTCTCATCCCAGTGAAGCAGAAACGGAGTGTCAGGAGAAAAGCTTGATTTTTCAGCAGTTGCGATACTTTTACGAGCTTTAATTCGAGATCGACGAAGATTAACACGGTCGAGTCCCTGGACTACCTCATCTGAGATGACTGTTTTCTTGCATTTGGAAGGAGGGCTCGATGATGATGTAGATGGACGACACGATGCATCAGAATCCTTGGGCGAGGAGGAAAAATCCACATCAGTTATCATTTTGTCAGATGCCATAAGTTGATATGTCTTTTGTTTTTCATCGCCGCTTCGCTTTTTTCTATTATATTCAGATTCTTCTCGTTGCCTCTTCCGATCCTCCTTTTAAGCTAAGACTCGATCAATGCCTCTAAAACTGGCGCAGGAACGATCTTCTCTCTGCTTGATAAGGAATTCTTTGTCCGTTTCGTTAGTCATTATCTTTAAGGCATCTGCTCTGGCGACATCGAAAATGTTTTCAAGATCAGCATTGAATACTGCCACATTCATTTGTTTGCTTTCTGAGGATGACTTCCTATTTTTCTTTAGAGCGCAATATTGTTCGAATAGTTTTCTCAGTTTCCTCTCAACATTGTCCGATCTTTGCGTTGGAATCCTTGCTTTATCCCAGCTATAAAGAACAGCAGAGACAGTCTCTTTCAAACTTGCAGTGACTATTCGTTTTTCCTCGATATGATGAAATAAGAACTTGCTTAACATTTCACGCTTTGAAGGTAATCGCGAGGTTAGAAGATCTTTTGTAGGTTTTTCAATGAGCCAGGTACTGGCAGAACTTCGTGTCGGCCGTTTGGCGTCCATCATGGCGATGAGTGACTGGAACAAACAGAAAACAAATCAATATTTTAATAACTTACTGGTACATAATAAATAACTTATAATTTATCAGTCTCTTTCGTACAATGAGGTATGTAAATGAAAAGAAAAGAACCTCATCTAAAATCACATACAGGGTGTACATAAAGTCAGGATCTATTTTTGTGAAGCACTTGGAAATTATATGGAATTCAATCATAAAATGATAAAGTGGTAACATTTATTAAATAATTAAGAGTAGGATTCGACGTGACGCCCATCAGTATCCCTGCACAGCTCAAATCGTTCCGCAGCATTTCTAAACACATTCTGGAGCATTTGCGGGGTTATGTTATCTGCAGCAGTTCGTATACGTGTACGTAAGTTTTCAAGACTCGTACTGTTCGTCTGATAGACGTGCGATTTGATAAAGCCCCATGCAAAGAAATCTAAAGGGGTTAAATCTGGTAATCTCGCTGGCCAAGGTCTGTTGCTTCCGCGTCCGATCCAGCGATTTGGAAAACGTCCATTTAGATAATCCTGAACAATTTTGGCATAGTGACAAGGAGCACCATCATGTTGATAGACGACGGTACTAACAATCCTATCCCCAATCAGCTGAGGTTCAAGGAATTGCTGCAACATGTCCAGATAAATAAGCCCCGTAACTGTAGCTTCAGCAAAGAAAAAAGGACCATAAACCTTAGATTTTGTTAAACCCATCCAGACATTAACTTTAGGTGAGTCTCTTTCCCAATTTTGGACGAAATCATTCGATCTTTCATCTGCCCAAATTCGACAGTTATGGCGATTTACCTTTCCACACGTATGGAAAGTGGCTTCATCACTAAAGAGAATGTTGTCCATTAAATTATCACTCCAGATTTGTTCTACGAGATCAGCACACACAGCACTACATCGAGGGAAATCTTCCTCATGTAAATCATGTAAAACCCGCAAATGATAGCTTTTCTTCTGCAAATTAACTTTCAGAATTTTGTGCACAGATGACGTCGGGAGGCCAAGTCTGTGTGATGCAGCACTAACGGACGTACGTGGCTCCTCAGTGATAATTCCGCGTACTGCATTCACGGTAAGATCTGACATACACGGTCGTCCTGATCTTGCTTCATCATTTACAGATCCCGTTCGTTTAAATTTGTTCACCAATTTTCGTATTGTCTTGTCTATTGGCCCCGGCTTATGAAATCTTCTAAACTTCTCTCTGATGTCATTGTATTTCTTTCCCTCGATTCGCCAAATTACTATTGCCACACGCTCTTCTGTATTCATTCTAAGGGCTTCTGAAAAGAAACATAGAAAAAAATTATTATTTCACAAAAATAGATCCTGACTTTATTACACCCGGTATTTTAAACCTGGCTCCGTCCATTCATATGTATATTTATTGTATTAATTATAATGTACATAATAAGACTATATTATATAATGGCTATGCTACGTATATTTTATACATATGTAATTATATGCAAAGAGTATTTAATATATACACTAATTTATAGTTTATATACATTTTAGTGTATATGCATGTAGCAATTTTGTAGCTCCTAAATATTCTTAAATAATTCATAATATGAGTAATCAACATTTATATATACATATTATATATTTAATGAGATTTTTACTTACCCAAAATATATGAAGTTTATTTCTGCTTTATCACGAAATCAATGTTTCACCCACATCATACAGCTGCCTACTACACACTGCATTAAGAGACCCCACATTTCCAGCGTTTGCTTGTCAAAATCTGCAAACTCAGGGATGAATCAAGTCAGTGCTTGATTCAAGGTCACTCAACCCAAAAAATTAATATGTGGGTTTTGTACATGTATAATTTTGTATATGGTGTATCCTTTGCAGCTATCTCTCGTAACATATATATATAATATATATATATAATATATATATATATATATATATATATATATATATATATATATATATATATATATATATATATATATATATATATACAGGGTGGGCGGAAAGTAGCTCCCTAATTTAAATTACATATAAATTATGTATAAATTGTGATTGTATTGTTATATTGTTATGGTGTGTTCTCTAAAGTGGTACAATTCTAACGTTCATTTTTTTTTTTCATTTCAGATTGAAGGGTAACATGGCTGAGCGTTTAACACTGCAGGAGCGTGCCCAGTTGGCGGCACGGTACGAAGTTTGGCAATCTGTCGTTCGAGTTCAAAGATGGTGGCGGGCCATTCACGGACCACGTGCCCAAGTGGACCCGAAAACAATCAAGAACTGCCACTCGAAGCTCATGACCACGGGGTCTGTGGCAGATGTTCGAAGATGTGGTCGCCCTTCGACATCCAGGTCCCAGGAGACGGTGCAGGCAGTTCAGGAAATGTTCGCACGGAGTCCACGAAAGTCAACTCGCCAGGCAGCTCGGGAAAGTGGACTCTCCCGCTACTCAGTGCGAACTGTGCTGAAGAAGGAGCTGAACTGGCGTGCGTGGAAGCCGCATTACTGCCACTCTCTCTCGGACGAGGACTGCGACATTCGCATGGAGTTCGGGGAATCATGCTGGCTTGGCATGTAGACTGGCCCCATCTCTTCCGCAACATCCTCTGGAGCGACGAGGCGGTGTTCCACGTCGGAGGCTTTGTCAACCGCCACAATTGCCACTACTGGGCAGGAGAGGATCCCATGGTTACCGCTGAAAAACGGCAGAATCGGGTCAGTGTAACGGTGTGGTGTGGTATGACCTCAGATCAGGTTGTGGGCCCGTTCCTTCTGCGCAACACCATGAATGCTGAGCGGTACCTTGCTATGTTGCGAAACGAGGTCTGGCCGGTTGTCAGCACATGGGAGAACATCGACGATCTGATATTTATGCAAGATGGCGCCCCTCCGCACTTCGCTCTTGTTGTCCGTGAGTGGCTGGATGCCCACTTCCCTGGGCGTTGGATGGGTCGTCGTGGTCCACATCAATGGCCAGCCAGGAGCCCCGACTTGACACCGTGCGACTTCTTTCTTTGGGGGTGGGTAAAGGAAGAAGTCTACCGCACCAAACCGAGGACATTGGACGAACTGGAGGACCGAATTCGGGAAGTCATGTCCTCCATCCCGCCGGAGTTCCTGCTAAAGTCAGTGGACGCCATTCCTGGGCGGCTCCAGAAGCTGGTGGAAAGAGTTGGAGCCCACATTGAATTTTAGAGAAAACCTACCATGTATGCCTACCTTTTCATATTATTTCTTCTGAAATAAATGGATAATATACGTATTTTTTTACCAATCCAAAATAGGGAGCTACTTTCCGCCCACCCTGTATATATATATACACACAGGGTGTTTGAAAACTTTCTGTACAAATTGTAATGGGGGATAGGCAACACCAAGACAAACCCTTTTCGTCTATAAGTGTATGTCCGCTAACGTCACCATTTGGCGCGAGAGGGCGCCGCTGCAATTGACTAAAAGGTGAAGTGGGCTAGACTCGCGCTTGCCGCGAGCATTCTTAAATCGGACGTAGTACGCGTAACATGGAGCGCTTCACGACTGCTGAGATGGTTGACATGCATATGGTGTATGGGGCTGCCAATGGAAACGGAAGAGCTGCTGTGAGGTTGTACCGACAGCGCTTCCCAAACAGACGTGTGCCAAACCACCAAACGTTTGCGCATTTGCATCGGCGACTGCGAGAAACTGGAACATTCCATGCAAACATGCATGACACTGGTCGGGAGAGAAACGTGCGCACTCCTGACATGGAAGAAGAAATCCTACGGCGATTTGAGGACAATCCAAGCGCAAGCACGCGAGGTGTTGCACGTATCCTCGGTGTGAACCACGACCTGGTCTGGAGAGAGTTGCACGAGCAGCAGTTACATCCGTTTCATCGTCAGAGAGTCCAGGCATTACAACCTCGGGATTACCCTCTTCGTGTGGAATTCGCACGCTGGTTTCTGCAGCAGACAGCGGCGCAGCCTAATTTTCCGGCTTATGTGCTGTTCTCAGATGAGGCCTGTTTCTCACGTGAGGATGTGTTTAACATGCACAATTCTCACGTGTGGGCGCACGCAAATCCACATGCTACACGGGTGCATGCTCATCAAGAACGGTTCGCCGTCAATGTTTGGGCGGGTATCGTCCATGGCAAGTTGATTGGGCTGTACCTGCTGCCTGCCCGACTCGACGGGCGGGTTTATCGGATATTTCTTGAAGAAACGTTGCCGGAACTGCTGGAAGATGTTCCCGTGGCTATTCGTAGACGAATGTGGTTTCAACACGACGGGGCCCCAGCACACTCCAGCAACGATGTGCGGGATTATCTGAACGCCACTTTTGGGGACCGATGGATAGGCCGGGGTGGGCCCGTAGCCTGGCCACCGAGATCGCCCGATTTAACATGCCTCGATTTCTTCCTGTGGGGACACATGAAGAACCTCGTGTACGAGACTCCCATTTACTCAGAAGAAGACCTCGTAGCAAGAATCGCTGTCGCCGCTGGAACTGTTCCCGAAATGCCGGGAATCTTTCGACGTGTACGTCGGTCAATGCTTCGACGCTGTCGGGCATGCATTGATGCTACCGGTCGCAACTTTCAGCACCTTCTTTAAATAAACATGCCTTCTTTAAATAAACATGTTACGCGTACTACGTCCGACTTAAGAATGCCCGCGGCAAGCGCGAGTCTAGCCCACTTCACCTTTTAGCCAATTGCAGCGGCGCCCTCTCGCGCCGAATGGTGACGTCAGCGGACATACACTTATAGACGAAAAGGGTTTGTCTTGGTGTTGCCTATCCCCCATTACAATTTGTACAGAAAGTTTTCAAACACCCTGTATATATATATATATATATATATATATATATATTACACACACATACTTACACACATACACAAGGAATTACCCAAACCAATATAATTCTAGTATAAAAAATGTTCAGTTTGTAGCGATCTCTAAATCTGCAGCTCCAATTTGCTCAAAATTTTGTGTGAGTGTTACTATTGCATAGTATAACAAGAGCAGCCTTGAAGAGATTGACATTTTAAAGTTTGAAGTTTTACCATACTATCTTGGACCACCCTACTACCAACCACTTCCCTTTATTGTGTGGAAGGATGAACAGTTGGGTTTTGCTGCGCGCCGCCTGCCGTCACCGGGTCTCGATCCAGGGGTCGATGGATTCGTAGTCAGCGACGCTAACCACTACACCACCGAGGCGAATATGTATATTTTTTTCTACTGTTTGGAAGGAGGATAAATGAGAATTATGTAGAGAATAAAAAGTTGTTCTGGAAGGAAGTGCGAAAGTGCAGAAAGACAAAGACAAAGTTTGAGAGTGAGGTATAAGAACGCTTACAACGGATGTGGATCCACGAAATAGATGGAAGGAATATTTTGAGAGTTTGACGGGTGGAAGAGATGAGAGGAATGCAAATATAAATATGATGGGATTTCTTGGTGTGAGGAGGATATGTGACAGAATGTCTGAGAACATAACCATGGATGAAGTGAAAGCGGCCGTTTAACAAGCTGAAAAATGAAAAGCGGCAGGTGTGGATGGGAGATTATTAAGTATAGCGGTTTGAAAGGGTTATAGTAGTTGTGGTGCATATGCCAAAGTGCATGGACAAATGGGTGTGTGCCTGAAGACTGGAAGAAAGCAACAATTGTTCCACTGTACAAAATGAAAGGCGAGAGGACTGAATGTAAAAACTGCAGAAGTAGCAGTCTGTTGAGTGTAGTGGGAAGGTGTATGGTAGGATGCTTATAGAGCGAGTTCGTGATATTACAAAATGTTTGGTGAACGATGAGCAAGAAGGGTTCCGAGATGGAAGAGACTGTGTGGATCAAGTGTTTGTAGTGAGAAAAGTGATTGAGAAATCATGCGAAATGGAAGGCAATGTATACATGGCTTTTATGGATCTTAAGAAAGCGTATGATAGAGTAAATAGAGAAGCATTATGGTAGGTCATGGGTATATGTGGGGCTGGTGGTACTCATGAAGGCGGTGAAGGGTTTCCATGATGGAAGTAGTACATGTGTGAGAGTAAATAAAGAACTGAGCGATTGGCTTGATATAAGTGTTGGTGTGTGTCAAGAATGTGTAATATCTCCGTAGCTGTTCAATTTGTTTATGGACGGAGTCATGAGATGTGAAAGTGCGACTTCTAGAAAGAGGAATGACGAATCTGGTGTGATGGGATTAGCTGGGGCCTCTCGAATTGTTGTATGCAGATGAGGCTGTGCTATTTGCCCACAGTGAGTGTGATATGCAAGTTGTTGAGAATTTTGTGGCAGTGCGTGAGAGAAGATTGTTGTAAGTGAACGTGAGTAAGAGCAAGTTAATGATTGTGAAGAGAGAAGGAAATTCGGGCTGTCATGTGATGGTGAATGGTGAACCACTGGAGGTGGTAGAGTTTTTTAAGTGCTTGGGATGTGTCTTGAACAGAAGGGATACGAGTGGGAGTGAAGTTAATAGGAGAGTGAATCAATGAAGAAAGGTGGCAGGTGCGCTGAAAGCGGTTGTGAGGAAGCGGAGACTATGTAGAGATGCTGAGAGATGTTTACATAAAGGCATGTTAGTACCAACACTTTTGTATGGGTGTGAAACTTTAACATGGCATGAAAAGGAGAAGTCAAGGGTAAGAGCAACTGAGATGGATAATTTGAAAATATGTGTGGCGTACGCCGGATTGATAGAGTGAAAAACCGTGTGGTTCTGGACAGATGTGGTGTTCAGAAGTCAGTGAAAGTGAAAATTGAGGGAAGCGTGTTAAGGTGGCTTGGATATGTTGAAAGAATGAAAGATGACAGAGTCGTGAAAAGAGTGTATAAGAGTGTTTGCGAAGGTAGAAGAAGGAGAGGGAGGCCAAGAAGAAGGTGGATGTACATATGAATGACTGCGCGAGGAAGCGTGGACTTGATCTGGATAATGCACGAGAAGTAGCTGCAAGTTGGAATGGAGGAGGTTTGTTAGAGGTATGTAAGTTCAGGACTCTGTTTCTTTTATTTTTCGACAAAGCCTGGAAGCACTGCCACACATGGCGTATGAAGCGCCGCTGGTGTGAAATTTAGCCATGTGGGTGGGTGGGTTATGCTGGACCATAAGGATGCTGTTGTGAATGAATGTGTATGGTTTAATTTCTACCTTTTCTTCATTACCCTCTGTATTTTATGTCCGCCATCTCTCCCCAACTCACTTGGGAAATGATAATGATAATGATTATATATATATATATATATATATATATATATATATATATATATATATATATATATATATATATAAGGTTTGTTGAAAACGTATCCGGACTGATGCGATTATAGACAGAATATGGTAGTTACAGGGTTTGGGGGCTTAATTTCCCTCAAAGTACGCTCTTTCTGAAGCCACACACTTTGCCCAATGATCCTGCCACCGTTGAAAACATTTTTCAAAAGCACTGTTCGGAATGGCCAAAAGCTGCTCCGTCGAATTTCTTTTAATGGTCTCAACATCATCGAAAATCGGTGTCCTTTCAGGGTTTGTTTGAGCTTCGGAAAAAAAAAAATTACATGGAGCCAAATCCGGCGAATCCAGGCTGCTGTACTTGCGGGAGGTGGGGGGCAAAAATTGTTGAACAAGTTGCGACGAGTGAGGTGGCACGTTATCGTGATGAAGCATCCAATCTCTGGACTCCCACTTCTGCGGCCGTTTCCTCCGAACTGCTTCAAGTAGACGTCTCCAAACTTCAATGTAAAATTCCTTGTTGATTGTTTGTCTCTGTGGAGAATATTCATGGTGCACAACATCTTTACAGTAAAAAAACAAAACAAGTAAGATGACCTACATCTTAAG
>JAJOZX010001236.1:0-7500 GCA_023014485.1 Bathynomus jamesi | reverse complement strand
TGTAGCGACCCGTGGTTCGGATCCCGCGTAAAGCTGTAGGTCCCCTCCGTCATATAACCTTAGATGTTGCGAAGGAGGTTAAACAACCCCAATTAAAAAAAATATATGGGATTGAACTCAGAATGGTCCCCTGAGGTTTTTTCACGATACGCACAGACCGTGCGTGGAACAAGGAACTCTTCTGGGAAAATTAAATCCACTGTAGTCCGAATAATTAATGGTAAGCGACGGGTCACTCGCAAAAAGACCCCAAAAATATAGCTTCCCTCACCAGTTAGTTACCCGCAAATCAGATAGGATCCACCTTTGGGAGGGAAGCTATATTTTTGGGGCCTCTTTGCGAGTGACCCGTTGCCCACGTCGGGCTAACATGATCAAAAAGAAAAACTAGTGTTTGTAATTTACCATTACTTATTCTGACTATAGTGGATTTAATTTTCTCAGAAGAGTTCTTTGTTCCATGCACGGTCTGTGTGTATCATATATATATATATAATTATTATTAATAATAAAAAAAAATATATATATATATATATATGATACACACACACACACACACATATATATATATGATACACACACACACACACACACATATATATATATATATATATATATATATACTGTATATATATATATACACAGGGTGTACATAAAGTCAGGATCTATTTTTGTGAAATAATTATTTTTTTCTATTTTTCTTTTCAGAAGCCCTTAAAATGAATACAGAAGAGCGTGTGGCAATAGTAATTTGGCGAATCGAGGGAAAGAAATACAATGACATCAGAGAGAGGTTTAGAAGGAGATTTCATAAGCCGGGGCCAATAGACAAGACAATACGAAAATTGGTGAACAAATTTAAACGAACGGGATCTGTAAATGATGAAGCAAGATCAGGACGACCGTGTATGTCAGATCTTACCGTGAATGCAGTACGCGGAATTATCACTGAGGAGCCACGTACGTCCGTTCGTGCTGCATCACACAGACTCGGCCTCCCGACGTCATCTGTGCACAAAATTCTGAAAGTTAATTTGCAGAAGAAAAGCTATCATTTGCGGGTTTTACATGATTTACATGAGGAAGATTTCCCTCGACGAAGTGCTGTGTGTGCTGATCTCGTAGAACAAATCTGGAATGATAATTTAATGGACAACATTCTCTTTAGTGATGAAGCCACTTTCCATACGTGTGGAAAAGTAAATCGCCATAACTGTCGAATTTGGGCGGATGAAAGACCGAATGATTTCGTCCAAAATTGGGAAAGAGACTCACCTAAAGTTAATGTCTGGATGGGTTTAACAAAATCTAAGGTTTATGGTCCTTTTTTCTTTGCTGAAGCTACAGTTACGGGGCTTATTTATTTGGACATGTCGTAGCAATTCCTTGAACCTCAGCTGATTGGGGATAGGATTGTTAGTACCGTCGTCTATCAACATGATGGTGCTCCTTGTCACTATGCCAAAATTGTTCAGGATTATCTAAATGGACGTTTTCCAAATCGCTGGATCGAACGCGGAAGCAACAGACCTTGGCCAGCGAGATCACCAGATTTAACCCCTTTAGATTTCTTTGCATGGGGCTTTATCAAATCGCACGTCTATCAGACGAAGATTACGAGTCTTGAAAACTTACGTACACGTATACGAACTGCTGCAGATAACATAACCCCGCAAATGCTCCAGAATGTGTTTAGAAATGCTGCGGAACGATTTGAGCTGTGCAGGGATACTGATGGGCGTCACGTCGAATCCTACTCTTAATTATTTAATAAATGTTACCACTTTATCATTTTATGATTGAATTCCACATAATTTCCAAGTGCTTCACAAAAATACATCCTGACTTTATGTACACCCTGTATATATATACAAGTTTAAGATAATGACAAGTTCATTTAACTATGTTTATCCGGCCACGCAAGATAACGTTATTAAGTGTTTTTTATTATTATATATATATATATATATACACGGTGAACCAAAAGTAGGTGGACAGTAGGTTGAATACGGTTTGTGTTATATTATATTATAACTATGGTGTTCATTATAACTATGGTGTTTGTGTTATATTATATTAAATATTATAACTAAATTTATTTAAATTTTATTTTGTATTATAGTATACAAAAAAATTAAATATGTATTCTCAAAATAAACGTTATCATTTACTGTCCACCTACATTTGGTTCACCCTATATATATATATATATATATATATATAATATATATATATATATATATATATATATATATGGGATTAAAAACCAGGATGTGATCACTGATGCCACCATCACCATTCTTTCTTTATAATATACCTTTATATATATATATATATATATATATATATATATATATATATATATATATATATATATATATATATATATATATATATATATATATCTATATATTATATATATATATATATATATATATATATATATAATATATATAATATATATATATATACTATATATATATATATATATACATATATATATACTATATATATATACATATATATATACTATATATATATATATATAATATATATATATATATATTATATATATATATATATATATATATATATATATATGGACACGTTTTATTATTATTATTATTAGTAGTAGTAGTAGTAGTATTACTGTATTTCTGTGTTACGATCAATATGGTTTTATTTGCATGAAGAGGAGCCCAGGGGTGGTCGAGGTGAAACCATACGTAATACGATATTTGTTTTAACCTCTCTTTGGGAACTACCCTGTAGTTTATTTGTACATATTATATAATTTACCTTAAATATATATATATTTGGGGCCAAAATATATATATATATATATATATATATATGCATATAACTGCAATGACCGCGCAGTATATAAATGAATAGAAACGACATAAGTGTTAAGGAACGTTTCTGCACACGAGGAGGAGAGATAACGAATAAATGAAAAATGAGGCGTACCGCCCGGGAATCGAACCCAGGGCCTTCCAATTGCCGGTTGGACGCGCTACCATTCTGCTACGGACCTCGCTTAATCACAAATCGAAATTCTCCCACATAGGGCAGAAACCAATGCCCTGAGAGGGCACCCTCGCAAATCGTGAATATGCGCATATAACTGCAATGACCGCGCAGTATATAAATGAATAGAAACGACATAAGTGTTAAGGAACGTTTCTGCACACGAGGAGGAGAGATAACGAATAAATGAAAAATGAGGCGAACCGCCCGGGAATCGAACCCAGGGCCTTCCAATTGCGCGGTCATTGCAGTTATATGCGCATATTCACGATTTGCGAGGGTGCCCTCTCAGGGCATTGGTTTCTGCCCTATGTGGGAGAATTTCGATTTGTGATTAAGCGAGGTCCGTAGCATAATGGTAGCGCGTCCAACCGGCAATTGGAAGGCCCTGGGTTCGATTCCCGGGCGGTTCGCCTCATTTTTCATTTATTCGTTATCTCTCCTCCTCGTGTGCAGAAACGTTCCTTAACACTTATGTCGTTTCTATTCATTTATATACTGCGCGGTCATTGCAGTTATATGCGCATATTCACGATTTGCGAGGGTGCCCTCTCAGGGCATTGGTTTCTGCCCTATGTGGGAAAATTTCGATTTGTGATTAAGCGAGGTCCGTAGCAGAATGGTAGCGCGTCCAACCGGCAATTGGAAGGCCCTGGGTTCGATTCCCGGGCGGTTCGCCTCATTTTTCATTTATTCGTTCTCTCTCCTCCTCGTGTGCAGAAACGTTCCTTAACACTTATGTCGTTTCTATTCATATATATATATATTAACGTAAAGAACGACGCTTGTATAGGAGAATATTCCGCGCAAGATGAGGAGGGAGAACGAACAAATGAAAAAATGAGGTAACCACCCGGGAATCGAACCCGGGATCTTCCGATTGCCGGTCAGATATGATAACCATTACACCATGGGCCTCACTCGATCAGAAGTCGTAAGTCTCCTACATACACGCAGAAACCAAACCTCCTCATCTTGCGCGGAATATTCTCCTATACAATCGTCGTTCTTTACGTTAATTATACTGCGTGTTTGCAGTTGAAATGTATATATAACATATATATATATATATATATATATATATATATATATATATATATATGAAATAACCACGAAGGAAAAAGGAAACAGAATGGTGGTCAAGCGCTTTCGTCTAATGACATCCTCAGGAACACTGTGAACACGCTGGGTTCACACTCTGTGTGTTCCCGAGGATGTGATTAGACGAAAGCGCTTGAGCACCATCCTGTTTCTTTTTTCCTTCGTGGTTATTTTCATCATAAATATTATTCACGTGTTACTTTCGTGAAATAATATATATATAATATATATATATATATATATATATATAATTTCTTTAAATAAATAAATTTAATTTAAAAAAAATTGGAAACGGAACTAATTTTTTTTAAAAGAAAAAAGTTGTGAATTTGAACATAATAAATTTTTTTATATATATATATTTTTTCACCTTTTTCTACTATTAAATCTTACGAGAGACAGAGAAACTGCGTGTTCATCTTATCCTATAATGTGGAAACACCTGTTCCAAAGGCTCAACCCTCCGCCAATTATGTCAAAGATCCCTCCCCTCTCTCTCTCTCTCTCTCCTCTCTTCTCATAGGTGCATTATATCGCGGTGACTATAATATATATATATATATATATATATATATATATATATATATATATATATATGGATGTGAGTGTATCCCATCGTATGTTGAAGTTTAATAGTTAATTTTTTTAGGTTTCATGAAAGTTGCCAAAATTTCTATATATTTTTTATTTACGACTGTACGTACACCTGTGTTGTTAAAGTTTAATTAGTTACAGGTATTGTGGAATTTATTTATTTTTCGTTTTGTTTGTTGTCGGTTTTGGTGAGTAACATTTTCGGTAATGAGGTATACTTGGTTCGTTTAATTGAAGTATTTATAGATTGTCTTCAACTGAGGTATTTATTGCTCATTTTTAATTGAGGTATATTTATAGCTATTTTATCTGAGGTATTTTATAGCTTCTCCAAATTGAGGTATTTATGGCTACTTTTGATTGATTTTTCTCTTTTACCGTGAATTCATTAACGAGTAAAAAAGATGGCGTTTTCACCGGTAATAAATTCATTAACGAGTAAAAAAGATGGCGTTTTCACCGGTAATATTCTGCTTTTTCATATTTCTGTGCGAGAAAACCTTAGAAGCAAGTTTTTCGGATCACCTGAATGAAGATCAGGGCCCCCAGCCTTCTTTAGTTAGCCTTATAAGGCTAACTAACGAAAATATCACGACCTAACCTAACCAATCGTTAGGTCAACTGTACGCCCTTGACGAGTGGTTAGGTTAGGACCGTTAGGTCGTGATGTTTTCGTTAGTTAGCCTTATAAAGCTAACTAAAGAAGGCTGGGGGCCCTGATCTTCGAGTGATACAGTTTTTCATTTCGGAATATTCTGGAAAGTTATTGTGTATAGACTGTAGTGATGTATGTCACATCCGCATCCGCATAAAATTCAACATCCGCGTCTACATCCGCACCTCCGGGATACGGATGTTGCGGATGTGTACTATTTACTAAATCGCTATTTTTGAAGCACAATTTGCCCCTCATTCGGTTCAAATACTGAAACTTGTGCAGCCTTCATTTGATCTTTAATGTAACTGGCAATGTCTGTTGCGTATTTGTATAATTAATTGTTCATGCTACAATACATAACAATGTCATAAGCACACTACTTTCCAAAAGGTGGTGGTTGGGAAAAGTGGTTGGTGGGATGCAAGACGAGTTGGGTACCCTTGCCCCGCAAACTGGTAACACACCACAGTTGTGTGGCGAACTCTCTTCCAAAAAAAATGTATGTAAAAAAATTATAATTACAAAAAAATAATATCATCTAATATTTAATATTATCGAATATCTAATATTTGTAACTAACCAAAAATCGAAAGTAAATTAATAAATTAAGTATGAATTTAAACTATCATATCAAGCTGACAAATTTATGCACGAACATCCGCGCGGATGTCAAAGTTTGACATCTGCGGATGTCTGAAATCTGACATACGATACATCACTAGTATAGACAAGCGGTAGCTCGCTATCGCTCGCGACCGTTGTATAACTTGGCCCTCCGGGCGGGTAGCACTGCGATCCAGCTACAAAATTTAAAAAATTAACTGATCTGCATATTGGTATTAATTATTGCCTATTGCTTTTTATATAACTGATAATAATCGCACAATATTTAAAATGGATCACCTGAAGATCAGGGCCACTAGCCTCCTTTAGTTAGCTTTATAAGGCTAACTAACGAAAATATCACGACCTGACCTAACCTAACCAATCGTCAAGGGCGTACAGTTAACCTAACGATTGGTTAGGTTAGGGTCGTGATATTTTCGTTAGTTAGCCTTATAAGGCTAACTAGAGAAGGGTGGGGGCCCTGATCTTCAGGTGATCCTTTAAAATTGTAATATAGTCATCTTTTAATATTTATTTGAGAATTATTGTTAAAATTTCGAATTAATTCTAATATTCTACGTTTCATTCATTTGTCCATTTATTTATTTATCTTTTTATTTTATTATTTTTCCATTCGTTTATAAATAGAGTTAATACATTTTCACATCACGTTTAATTTATTTTCCATTTACACGACATCGTGCGTATAGTTTTTGAATGTCTGGCTACGACCATGGTTTACTTAACTTAACCTAGCCTAACATTAGCCTAACCTTACCTCATCTAACCTTGACCAAAGTGGGAAGCCGTGGATGAGGATCAGAATGGCACGAATTGGGAATAGATCAATTTGAAAATTTCGCCCCTTCAGGTTCTCATTCTTGGAATTGTCACCTTTTTTGGGCAAAGAATGAAGTGATAAACTCATTGATTGACAATATTGTTTAAATAAATTCAATATGGAAAATTTTTGACGTTTTTGAAATAGTTTCGCGAAGATTTTTGGTTCCTCATCGAATGTACAGGGTGTCCACATTGTCTTGCCATCCCAGTAAAATACTAACTGATTTTCGTTTTTCTTCCAGACCTATTTCAAATGCGTGAGAACAGCAACTATACGATTGAACAAAGTATATTGGCTAGTACCTGGGTCCATGAGCGACCACGAAATGGCAAAACAATTGAAAATATTCGTGCCGACTTCCAGGACCGATTGAATGGTGCAGCGCCTCCAAAAAGGACTGTTGAGATGGGAAAAGAAACTGTTCAGAACAGCAACTTTAAAAGATAAACCAAGAACTGACAAGTCATCTAAGTGATAAATAGGTCTGAAAAAAAAACGAAAATCAGTTAGTATTTTACTGGGGTGACAAGACATTGTGGACACCCTGTACACAATAATTTGTTAATATAACACGTTAAAAATATTAATTAAACAAAATAATACAACATAAAAATACAGAAAATTAAAAATTAAAGCGTGATATCTTGAAATAAGTTTATGTATTAAT
>JAJOZX010001235.1:897500-956967 GCA_023014485.1 Bathynomus jamesi | reverse complement strand
GGTGGCCCTTGTTGTTTGGTCTCTTCTCTCTCCACTTCAGAGTTGCTACCGCTGGGGGTGATGGCGTGCTCAGTTGTGGCACATGCGAGGCTTGCTCCAAGTCTTTTAACCTGTCTTGCTTTAATATGCTTCCAGCGTGATGGTGATGGCCTATCCCACTTTTTCACCAGTCATCGACGATGTCAACGATATTCGAGCCCTGTACCTTTGTTCCTTCAACAATGACCTCACCTGTATCGGTCCACTTTATAATGGGGTCCTCACTCAATAGATTATAAAGACTTAAGCCTTTATTCTTCAATGTATGTGGGAGACTGCTTTTTAATACATGCTCGATATGTTGTGGGGTCGGCTCGCTATTCTTTGACTGGTCATCTCTAGCCTCGGCCCCAGGCCCTATGCCTCAATGCTCATCGTTGTCCGCCTGTGCTTAATAACCACGGGGATCTCTGTCGGATTCTTATAATTTTCGTATCATGAAGAAATTTCTGCAGAGCTTCTTGGTATAAGGTTCTTTTCTCATCAGGCACTTTTCACTGTTTAATAGGTTTAATAATTTGCTTTCCACTCTTTTAAGCCTGCTTTTACGTGGTTCTAGAACCGTGTCTGGACTCTGAGCTTTGCAGTGAAGCATACACCTCGTGCGGAATCACGACTATTTTCTTCATTATATTAATCTAGTCAGTAAAGGCCCCAAAACTGAAAATATGATGGGGAGGAATTATCCCCCTCTTTGTACAATAATTCGTTTTTCTTCCCTACAGTTTAACTTTTACGAGCGAGTGTACGTATTATGTTCTTGTAACGGCGTAGACGAGCCTTCTGAGGGGGTTTCATTGGTACATTACATTTTATAACGTTAAGACAGATTTCATAGATGCATTTTAAAAAGTCGGAGTCGATATTTTTAACAAACACCTGTTGCAATGCTCAGATGATATATATTTGTTATTTCATAGTATTTCTTTAGCCTCCTTGTCATTCTGGAATATACACCGTTTCAGGCTCGTTTGGGAATATATTCGTTCTTAGAAGCACCCTAAACCTGTTTCGCCGGTGAAGGTCACAAAGCAAATATCCGTAACGTTGACTGTAGCTTCTTTATAAATTTCCAAAAACTCCTTACGCTGATTCAGGAACATATGATTGGCTGATACTCCAATTTGTGACACATCTGTACGCTGTGCGAAGAAGACTAAATATTGTGTATTTAACGATACATCGCGCATGTATCTATTTTTGAAAAATAGATTCTGGTTGATGAAGAACACGCTTATGTTAAGATGGTGGGAGAACGCTGCAAATGTCTCGGCAAACGTTTTATCTATCTCGAACATGAGATCGTCAATTACAATGACTGTCTCTTCATTTCCCTTTAATGAATTAACCTCATATACACTTTGTGGAACAAAATACCATCTTGGTACTCGTTGAACACTGATTGATACGTCGAATAGCACCATATAACTTTATGCACAAATTTTGAGAACATCTCCCCCTTATCTTTAATGATTTTAAGCATAAACACAGTTTTACCACAGCCTGTAGGGCCAGATATAATACATGTGGACAGGCTCGTGAACCTGAATATTTCTACAGAATCCATCTCTAACACGTCACACTCCTCAGTGGAACATTTACAAAATATAATAAATTTTTTTGTGATGTTCCTTATATTCTACAGTCTTGGTTTTTCTCTTCCTCTCAGAACCTTGAACGACGATGAGGTACAGCTGCAGCAGCAGTTTCTCGTTCTGTAGAGGATGGTATAACATTCGAACTTGTGCGCACCGCCACCTCCACCCCAGCCCTGACTAGAAGTCGGTACGTAGTCAGGGTTGACTATGGATTCATGCATAGCATTGGTTTTGAACACGTTCTTCGACGCGTAGTTGAACGTATTGTGGAGTTTGCTATTAAGAACCGCGACGACTGTGAAGTCAGGACGAGGCTGTCCTTCGGGTTCGGGTCAGATAACGAGGATGTACTGTAGATGATTTTTGGGTATATAACTTACATTTTGTGGTGTATAATACAGGCCTCTCAAAGTAGTACAACCTTCAACATGGACAACTTCACGATAGATATTGACCGCGTATTCCATGTTGAGGGGCATAGTGCCACACCTTATACTCTTACCTTCAATTCTCCGGCCATTTACAGGTAGCATATAGACACTGAGTGTGGTTGCGGTTTATAGCAGTAGTCTTGGCCCATATGTTCTCTGTGCTAAATACAATTGCGTATAATATCTGGCTATCTACGGTTGTGCAGCGTGCCCGTAAACTGGCTTCAGATTGCAAGATCGAGTTTGATTGAAATATGAGTTCAGAAGAGTTGAGAAGTGTAGAGCAGGAAATGAATGTTCGTATACTTGTATTTGGAATGGATGATCATCGTAGGAGTGTGTATGTTTTTAAAAGCAGTGTGAGAGATCGTACAAGACCCCTACTTATTTTAGGACTGTCAGGAGCAACGTATCTCCTCATCCGTAATATAAAGGCTCTTTACGCGAGTTATGAAAATATGGACGGCATCATGATTTCTATAAGGGATGTCTCGAATTTGCAGAAGATATAGTGAAACATTGCAAATGTGAAAGTCGTGTAGTTGAAGTTGAGAAGAGGGATTGTAATGTGTGTAGACGTACATTTTTCAATAATAAATGATTTGAGCTCCATATGTAAATTGGTACTTGCAGGAAAATGAGAATCTGTGAATGTGGTATGTTTCATATGATGGATAATTGGGGGAATTTCAAGCATAAATGTGATGAAATTCACTGTTCTATATGCCATGAGAAATATAAGGCAGAAGGAGTAAAGCATGTATGTTATATGAAAGATGCTAAGCTTAAAAATAGACCTTCTATAACTGTGTACTACAATATAGAAACATATAAGGTTGGTGAAGCCAAAGACGTTATCCCACATCTATTTGTAAGTCAGACTATCTGCGATGAGTGCATGGAGGTTGAGTCTGATGAGTGTCACAAATGTGGTAAACGGACAAGCGTTCTTAAAACGACTACACACGACAGCCCCGTGAAACTCTGTGTTCGTATTGTCAAGTTAGCGGACAAGTTAAAAAAAATGACTATATTCTTGCCCATAACGTGGCAAAATTTGACTCACAGTTCCTTTATAAGGAGCTGCTTGAACACAAATCATCGGAGATATTTACAGGCGATCTCTTGAAAAGAGGAAACAAGCTTATACAGATGCAGATAAGAGGTAATGTACAGTTTAAAGACACTTTATTATTCACACCTTGTAAATTAGCAAAGCTACCCAAGGTGATGGGCGTAGCCGCTGAAGTTTCAAAATGCTATTTCCCATACACTTTTCTCACTAGCGACACTTTAAATTACGTAGGACTACCTCCCCCCAAATATTACTTTAATTATGCCAACATGAGTGATAGTGAGCGTGATCTTGAACGCTACTACTACAGTTTTAATGAAGCTATTCCTTACAATATAGCGGATAAATGTGAGTGTTATTGCGTGAGTGATGTGCGCGTGGTTAGAGTATGTTTCCAGGCCTTGAGAAGGATGTACATAGAGCGGTTCAACTGAGACTCGCTGCAAGTCACAACCACGATCACCTCACTGTGCTTTACTGTGTTCAAGAACAATTTCATGCCTAAAGACACCTCAGCCGTCATTCACAGACACAACCCTCGCAGTTATGAGCATAAGGCTATTTACTGGCTCATACACCTACAGCAACAGACCGGTGTATACATAAAAATGCCCGCAAAACGGGAGAAGTCCCCATTAAGGTAAATGGCCGCGTTTTTTGGTGGATGGCTTGAGCGAAGACCGTGCTACTGGTGAGAAGACTGTGTACTCCTTTAACGGTTGTTGGTGGGCTGGATGCCCACGTCCTGAGTGTGGAACTGAAGGAGATATCCTTGGTAGATCTCCTGCCGCCACTCTTGTATGAACCCGCACCCGCGATCAGCTTATAAGCTCCCAGTTCACTCACAAGGTCTTGTGGGGGCATGAATACGATGCACGGATGGAAACAGATGGATAGTACCGTTAAGAAATAAACACCATCAAGCTTTCACTGGTGTTGGATCCTCTCAGATGCGATGATAGCTTGTTCGGAGGGCGTACAAATTCCTTCAAGCTATACTGTACTTTCCGCGTACGGAGGGTGTGAAACTCCATTACTACGACTTCTGTTCTTTATACCCCTACGTTGTGAAGAACAACCCATAACCCGTAGGAGTACCTGAAAAGCTGGTGGGATCAGCCTTGCCCACCATCGATGAGTTCTCAACAAATTTCAAGAAGAACTATTTCGGTCTTTCTTTCGTAGACGTGCTCCCCCCATCGTGACTTATGAATACCGATCTTACCCGTCGTTATAGACCACAAGCTCATGTTTCTCCTGCGCGTGAAGTGCGCAGAGGAGAACAATGGGGTCTGTGATCACACAACCAACCAGCGGAAGATCAGAGGTGTATATACATTATACAAGCCATGCACTGTCCCTAGCCGTTCGCCATGGCTACAGAATATTGAAGATATATGAGGTGTGGAGGTTTCAGAAGCTACCCAGCCTTTTCACGCCATATATAAGCACTTTTATGAAGGATAAGGTAGAAGCATCAGGGTATCCGCGGGGAGTTGAGACCGAAGATGAAAAATCGACGTATATTCAGCGTTACCGTGACCTTGAAGGGATACAATTTGACCGTTCCCTAATTGTAAAGAATCTGGGTAAGCGCTTTAGTGCAAAGTTGTGCCTAAATAGTCTTTGAGGGAAATTTGCACAGAATACTGGTAAGAGTAACGTTCATCTAGCCCAAAGTTATAACGAGTTGTGGGATTTTGCCAACGCTTCCGAGAAAGAGGTCATGGAGATCGTGAATGTAGGTAATACGTATATAATAAAGTACAACATTACCGAATTGGCTACAAACACATCGCGTGTTGAAAACATACCTGTAGCCAGCTTCACAACCGCATACGCACGCATCAAGCTTTTGGGACTACTGCACTCTCTTGGGCGGAGAGTTCTGTACGCAGACACGTATACCGTAATATTCACAGCGAGGGAGGATGAATACATGCCGCCTATTAGGGAATTCCTCGGAGAGTTGACTGATGAGATCAGGGATGAGTACGGTGATCGTGCATATGCTGATTCCTTTGTATCAACAGGTTCGAGAACTTATGGGGTACTGGTGGGGGCGGAGATGAAATATATCGTAAAGGTGAAGGGCATCACACTTAACCAAGCGAACCGACCGGTCGTTAACTTTGACTCGTTGAAGGAGCTAGTGTGCTTGGAAGATGAGGACGACCAACCGCCCCAACTGACTGTACGGACCCACAATTTTAGGGCACAGAAGCTGGGGTGCGTGAAGGTACGAAGGTGTGCCGTAACACCTATAGGAAAGTTACCAGGTGCTTGGTACCCATGGTATCATACCCTTTGGGTACCATAATCCTTGATTGTTTTATATATGTATATATATATATATGTGTGTCTATTTACTTGTTGACGATATGTTTATTTTATTTATTACCCATATTTGAATACATATATATACACACCATGAATAATTCGATGATATGTTTATTAAATAAATTAGCGTTTCATTTTCTCCTTTGTGTGTGTGTGTGTGTGTGTGTGTGCGTGCGCACTTTGAGCTTGCTTTTTTACTCCACTGACTATTTCGAATAGTCTAGAGGAGCAAGTTCTTCCCAAATCCCTGCTTCCGATTCGCCTCAGACAAATTGACGACCATCCGTTCAACAACTTCAGCAGATTAATTTTAAAGAAACATATTGAAGTCACCAGACAAAATGAGTGGTCCTCCTTCAAAAATTTAAACATTGCCAAACATAATTTTGTAACCGTTATTCCCCAACCGTGGATCCAACCTTTGTTTGATGAAATTTACAACGAGTTGCGTCGGAGAACTACTTCACTTCGTAACATTTTGGATCGAAAAATTAAAAGTCTCATTCGAAATAGTCAGTGGAGTAAAAAGCAAGCTCAAAGTGTGTTTTGAACCTTTCTTCGAAAAACATTAGTGACGATGCAAAAAGTGCCCTTGGATATGGTATGTCCTTTTTTATTGTTAAAAAACCTTCGGCTTTACAAATTTGTTAGTCTCGCGTGTTTTGAAAAACAGTGTAATCTCCCTCAGTATTTGTTTAACATAGTTAAAGGCCTCGTTTATAGTGCGGCGAGTAGTAATTACGAAGATAACTTTCCTAAACGTTTTCGCAATAGCCTCTCACAATTAAAAAAAGATGGGGAGCTCCATATTACTAAAGCAGACAAGGCTAACACCATAGTTATTATGGACAAAGTGGACTACATCGGAAAGATGAACGAGCTTCTCCAGGACCCCGCCACATACAGCAAACTTAGGAAGAACCCGCAGGATGACGTCATCAAATCATTTAATAGTGGCTTGAAACGCATTCTCAAAGATCATAAGGACTTAATTCCGCTTTTCATGTCCACTTCACCTTCTCTGCCCTACCTTTACGGTCTTATTAAAACCCACAAACCTGGCAACCCTATGCGCCCTATTATTAGCTCGGTGGGCTCTATTACTTATAACTCTCCAAATGGCTTGTCAAAGTCTTGTCCCCCATTCTCGGAACTATCTCTGATTCACATGTAAAAAATTCCATGGATCTTACTGAAAAATTGAATAATGCACGTACTGAAACTAACGATAGATTGATCAGTTTTGACGTTTGTTCATTGTTTACAAAAGTGGCGATTGACGATATGCTTGACTTTCTCTCCCAAGAATTACATAAGTATGACCTGCCACTACCTTCACACATTGTTTTGGATCTTATTAAGCTTTGCATCAAAGACTGTAAATTCACTTTCAATAACGAGTATTATCAACAAGTTTTTGGGATGGCCATGGGCAACCCCTTATCGCCCCTCCTCTCCAATATTTATATGGAGTTTTCGAAATTACTTACATTCCGAGAATCCTGGGGGTTGGCATCCCTTGGTTGCGGTACGTCGACGATATTTTGTGTATCTGGCCCATGAATCGTGACCTGGATAACTTCCTCCTTCAGTTAAATGATCAAGTCCCCTCCATTAAGTTTACTTTAGAAGTGGAACAAGACAATTCAATCCCATTTTTGGATGTGCGTGTACATAGGGAAAGCCCAGGTTTTAAGTTTAGTATCTATCTGAAAACAACAAACAATTTGTCCTACGTACACTTTTACTCGGGACATGACACCCTACTAAGAAGGCCATTTTTTCATCAATGTTTCTCCGCGCCCTTAGGATCGCCAGTCCGGAATACATCGATGCCGAATTGGAAAAAATCAACGGTATTGGAAGTGATCTGTGTTATCCATCTGCGTTTATGGAATCTTGTCTCAACAAGGCAAAACGAACTTTCTATCGTGTCAATAATAACACTCGTACTTTGTCAAAAAATATTTAGTACTTCCATTTTTCCCGGGCTTTTTAGGCATTGCTAATGTACTTAAACTTTTGGATATTAATGTAGTATTTTCATATAACAATATTGTGAAAAATATCATAGTAAAAAATAGCCCTACCAATAATTCAGGCATTATCTATAAAATTGGTTGTAAACAATGTGATTCCTTTTACATAGGTCAGACGGGAAAGGATTTGCACACACGTATAAAACAGCATCAATATTCCGTTAGAACAGGACAGTTGTCCAGTGCCCTTTTCGTCCATTTGTCAGAGTTATCCCACTGTATTGATTGGAATAATGCTTCAGTTTTATTCCACTCTAGCAACATTGTTAATAGAAATATTCTTGAGTCTGCCATTATCCAACTTTCAAATAACTTCAACATAAGCAAAGGTCTTTTTCAACTCGATCCTGTTGTTTTGAATTCCTTCAAAACAGATTTAGATAAGAAGGGTAGAACGCTAAATCTTTGGTAAACTTGTATGCTACTTTATTAACTTTTAATTTTCATTTTATTTTTATATACATCGAAACTTAACCATAAAAGGCAGAGTGTTAAAACCCAGGCAGATTTCCAGTATAAATTTGTATTTTTATAATTCATTTGATCTTGTGCTAAACATCGATATTTTTTCCTTACAAATCTGTTTGCCTCTCTGATAATCCTTTAATTTTTATTTTTTATTTTTACTTCTCCGTTTATTGCATATATATATATATATATATATATATATATACATATATATATATATGTATATATATATATATATATAATATATATATATAATATAGAGATATACAGTATATGTATATATATATATATATATATATTTTTTTTTCTGTAACCTATATATAGGCTGTAACCCCTTTTATGTACTTCAGTGTTCCTGAGGATGTCATTAGACGAAAGCGCTTGAGCACCATTTTGTGTTTCCTTTCCTTCGTGGTTTTATTCATCATATATATATATATGTACAGAAACGACGTAAGTATAGAGGAGTGTTCTGCACACGAGGAAGAGAAATAACGAACAAATGAAAAATGAGGTGACCGCCCGGGAATCGAACCCAGGATCTTCCGATTGCCGGTCATATATGCTACCACTACACCACGGGCCTCGATCAGTCAGAAGTCGTAATTCTCCTACATAGGGCAGAAACCAATGCCTTGAGAGGGCACCCTCGCAAATCGTGAATATGTACATTTAACTGCAATGACCACGCAGTATATTAATGTATAGAAACGACGTAAGTATAGAGGAGTGTTCTGCACAAGAGGAAGAGAAATAACAAACAAATTCCCGGGCGGTCACCTCATTTTTCATTTGTTCGTTATTTCTCTTCCTCGTGTGCAGAACATTCCTCTATACTTACGTCGTTTCTATACATTAATATACTGCGTGGTCATTGCAGTTAAATGTGTATATATATATGTATGTGTATATGTATATATATACACATATATGTGTGTATATATATATATATATATATATATATATATATATATATATATATATATATATATATATATGAATAGAAACGACGTAAATAAGGAGCGTCTCTGCACACGGGGAAGAGAAATAACGAATAAATGAAAAATGAGGCGAACCGCCCGGGAATTGAACCCAGGGCCTTCCAATTGCCGGTTGGATGCGCATCCAACCGGCAATTGGAAGGCCCTGGGTTCAATTCCCGGGCGGTTCGCCTCATTTTTCATTTATTCGTTATTTCTCTTCCCCGTGTGCAGAGACGCTCCTTATTTACGTCGTTTCTATTCATTTATATACTGCGTGGTCATTGCAGTTAAATGCACATATTCACGATTTGCGAGGGTGCCCTCTCAGGGCATTGGTTTCTGCCCTATGTAGGAGAATTTCGATTTATGATTGATGAGGTCCGTTGTGTAATGGTAGCGCATCCAACCGGCAATTGGAAGGCCCTGGGTTCAATTCCCGGGCGGTTCGCCTCATTTTTCATTTATTCGTTATTTCTCTTCCCCGTGTGCAGAGACGCTCCTTATTTACGTCGTTTCTATTCATTTATATACTGCGTGGTCATTGCAGTTAAATGCATATATATATATATATATATATATATATATATATATATATATATATATACACACACATATATATATATATATATATATATATATACATATATATATATATATATATATATATAAAACTACTGCTAAGTGCCTCCTGTCAGTAGTGCCGGCCACACCAAAACCTTTTACCCTCATCTTCCTGAGCTTATGGTCCAACAGAGTCATTTATCTATCCCAATATTTTAGCCGGAATAGCGGCACCGTGGCTCCTTATCCCTTTTTGGCACTTACGGGTTCTTCATTCCCTTTTGACGAGTTCCAAAACTGACGGAAAATGACAGTTTGACCCAATTTCAAAACGACTCATGTTGGTCACTGCATTAAGCTCCGGTTTAAGAGCTACTTCGTCTCTCATTACTAAATAATTGAAATTTTACGCCATATTTAATGGAGGTCATATAAGGCATGCCACTTAGAAATATTTGCTCTAATGAATAGAGATTGTTACCGTCTTTTATTAATTCAAGGCTTCGAAAACGTGTTGAATGAATAAAAGATGCTGTCATAAATTTATATGCGTGTAATAACTTGAAATCTACTTTTCACACTGGTTTAAAGTTGTAAGTACTGGTAAGTCTGGATGGACAGTTCGCAATTGATAGTTTATTGGATATTTGTTTAATTATTATTATTATTATTACAGCTTATTTTCCCCACCATTCGATAAATGCAAAGTCATTTCACAATACGGCTCTTAAAAAGGCAGTTTCAGTATGTGATATCATGTGCATCACATATTCGTTAGCAAATAAGATGAAAAATGATTGACGAAAAAAATAAAAGAAAGTAACCAAATGACGCAGTGTCGGGTACACTGGTAGAATATACGCAATTCATTTTGTCGTCAGCTATGTACAGTACCTTCAAGAATTACAAACACCCCCTCCAACCTCCTATCCTTCTATTTATTCTCCGATCTATCCATTCTCCGATCAATCCCATCTAGCTACACATCCATCCATCCATCCGTCCATGTAGCTATATAACCATCTATCCAAATATCTATCATCCCAGTCTATCTTCTCATCAATATACCCGTCCATCTCGTTTTCTATCCAGCTATCTAACTATCCATCCTTTCATTTAGCTGAACATCTATCCATACTTTTAACTGAGAGATCATTTCACAGTCTGTAACCCAGATTTCCTAGCCTTGATTGATTAATTCATAATCTGTAACCCAGTTTTGGGGATCCTGATTGGTGCGTTCTTATTCTATAACTTTCTGCGCCTAATGCGGCTTCCTCTTATACGTCGTACACTGCGAATGGGCAACTTTATTCTGATAGTTTCTTGCTAGTATAATGTGTGCATAACACTCAGATAAGTATGTGTGATTTGGGGCTAGTTTTTGTGCCTTGTAAACCACCATTTTTACTTTCCAAGATAAGACTGCTCGAGGATATGTGCATTTTGATTTTGGTAGAGCATGATGTTCTCCAAGATAACTTCCTCGTCAGGAAGCAGGGACTCCTCTTGAAAAGTGGTGAAGATTGATGAATTTAATCTCTAGAGTGTTACATTGAGATACCATTAGACTGTTGGTTACCCGCAGTTTCAAAGCATACATACATACATACTTAGAGTAGACAATATATACGTGGTATATTATACATATATATGAACCGACCAAAAGACGAGGCAGAGTAATTGTTGTTGTCGTAAACTTTTCTAAGTAAAGTCATTTTTAATTTTTTGTCCGCGCGCTGGGTATCGGTGGGGAAGTAGGTAGGTGGATTGAAAACTGGCTGAAGAATAGGCGGCAGAGGGTTGTAATTAAAGGGGTTAGTTCGGGTTGGGCCTCGGTCACTAGTGGGGTTCCTCAGGGTTCCGTTTTGGGGCCACTGTTGTTTATCATTTACATAAATGATATCGACGGTGGATCGTCAGTCGGATCGCCAAATTCGCTGATGACACCAAGCTTGGGGCCAATGTTGGGACGCCCGAAGCGATCGAGCAATTGCGTGCGGACCTTGGTAGGATAGGAGAGTGGTCCAAATAATGGCAAATGCCGTTTAACTTGGGTAAATGCAAAGTGATGCACATTGGCTACGCCAATCCCAATCGGACTACTCCATGTTGGGGAGTAATATCGAGGTGACTGATTTAGAAAAGGACTTGGGTGTGCTAATTAGCAGTGACTTTAAGTTTACGAAACAGTGCGTAGAGGTGGAAAAGAAAGCCCAAAAGCTGTTGGGTTATATCAGGAGGCAATTTCAGTTTCGGAACAGGAGATTGTGCTCTCTCTGTACAATTCTCTGGTTCGGCCGCACCTGGAGTATGCTGTGCAGTTCTGGTCGCCCACCCTCAGGAAAGATATTGAGAGGATAGAGCGAGTGCAGGTGAGGGCCACAAAGTAAGTTAATCCCTTCCGTTAGGCATATGGGCTACAATCGACGCTTACGCGCCCTGAATTTGTTTTCGCTGGAAACTCGGAGGCTGCGCGGTCAACTCATCGAGGTTTTCAAGCTCTTACGCGGGTTCACCGATGTCGATTTTAGAAGCATGTTTAGTTTAAATGATGCCCCAACTCGCAACAATGGTTGGAAGTTGGATTTGAAACGGTTTAGGACTAGTGTATGTGGGAATTACTTTACGTATAAGACCTGTGACACGTGGAAGAGGTTACCTACAGAAGTTGTGAACAGTTCCTCTGCGGATCATCTCAAGAAAAGGTTAGAGCAAATCCTGCACACTATTTGAGTGTGTAGAAAATTTTCCCTGGCACCCGTTGCCATTGGTACCTCCTCGTTATGGGCCGCACGGCCTTTTGAGGTACTTTTTTCCTTGTAACTCCTTGTAACTCTCTCTCTCTCTCTCTCTCATATAGTTTAATTAAATAGGCACTCTTTTCCCTTTCCTTAGTTATTTCCTTTAGGTAACTAAATAAGAATTTGTTAAAATTTAAACGTCATTTTTATTCCCTCCATAAGGCCATATGCTCAACGGGCACAACACGCTACTCGTAACAATGCAGTACAGTACAATTAAAATCTGAAATAGAAGTAGAAATAATTTTGCTGTATAGAATAAGTTTTAACGAATATTTTAAGTAAATAGAAGCATCAAAACCCACTAAAAATTTTGGTAATAAAATCGGTAAAACTTTACAGGACAACCGCATTGCCATGAAACAAGCTACACGATAGAGCAGAAAATGGTGCAACCAGCTATGTATCATTTTGAAAATGTAGAAAATAACAAAGTTATGACACTATGAAGATGTTACTAGGCTTATCATAGCTTACACCATTTGGATATTTTCCGTTTCATGTACTTTTTCCGAATTTGTTGAAAATAAGATATTTAATGTAGGTTAACTGAATGCCCGGTTAGGTCAACTGTACGCCCTTGACGATTGGTTAGGTTAAGTTGTGATATTTTTGTTAAAATTAACGAAAATATTTTCGTTAAAACTAAAGAAACTATGATGACTTAACCTAACCAATCATCAAGGCGTACAGTTGACCTAACCGGGCATTCAGTTGACCTAACCGTGCATTCAGTTAACCTACATTAAATATCTTATTTTCAACAAAATCGGAAACAGTACATGAAACGGAAAAGATCCAAATGGTGTAAGCTACGATAGGCCTAATAACATCTTCATAGTGTCATAACTTTGTTATTTTCTAATATTTTCAAAATGATACATAGCTGCTTGCACCATTTTTTCTGCTCTATCGATTGATATGTTTCGTTACTGTAGTATCTGCTCAATAGTAACTTATGTTCAACACAAAATTTAAATAGCTCCTCAGGAGCGGCTTTAACGGTCAGCAAGATCAGCATTTGCTGATCGGGCCCTGCTGTTATACGGGCCCCATTTGGGAAAAAATTAAAAATTAAATTAAATCTACAAAAATAAAATTTTGGCAATTTTGATACTTAACTTTCCGTTTTGTTTTTCAGATTTTCAGTCATGTCTCAAAAGAATACATATGTGCATAAATCGGGTAGTCAAAAAAGAAAGGCTAAGGCAAGTGACCTGTTACAAGAGCAGGCGAATAAAATGAGGAAACTGTCCGAGTTCTTCTGAACTGCAATCGTATCGGCTGATCCCAAACTAACATTAACTGCATCGCCTCATTCGCCTGATCCAGAACCAACTGCATCGGTAGCATCGGCTGATTCCGAACCAACGCCAACTGCATCGGCTGATCCCAAACGAACTGCAACTACATCGACTGAACACGAACAAACTTCAACTTCCGCATCAGATGCAGACACTGATTGCAGTGTTGTGTTTCCCACCGACAAAACTCTATTTGAACCTCCTTTTCTCCATTGCGTGAAGGATCACCTAAACTTCTTGGTGAAAACAGGACCGTGTAGACCAGTTGAAGATGACATGCATGAAAAACCGTTCCCATCCACCACGGCTGATAGCGGTCAATCCACTCGCAAATTCAACTCATTTCTATATTGTTCTAGAAATGCATTAGGCGAGGTTGTTCAACACAAGTGCCTAGCTTATTCTTACAGGAAGAACTACGCATATTGTCATGCTTGTTGGCTTTTTGGAGATGATGTCCGGCAGCGCTCATCATGGTTCAGTGGTATATCTGACTGGAAAAACATTTCGAAAAGTATTCGTACTCACCATGACACTGCTACACACTGAAGATCAATGATAACACTCTCAAGATATGCCGCTGATCATTCAATTGATTGAGAGTTGAAGATCCAGCTTGACAAAGAAACGGAGAGGTGGAAACATGTTCTGACGATTCAGTTTGGATTGATCAGAGTTCTAACCGAACTTGGCTTACTGTTTCGAGCCCATAGGGAAAACAGTTCAAACCTGGGTGTATATTTGTCGCTGTTGAATTTCATTTCAACTTTGGAATCCGATTTTAGCGGCCCATTTGGAGGGTGAATCGCGTATAAAGTATCTCAGCAAAACAGTTACAGACGAGCAGATTGATATTCTGGGCAACTGCGTCCGAGAACAAATTGTTTGTGATTGTAAATCATCTCACTATTTTACTGTGATAGCCGATAGCACCACAGACATCAGCCACCGGCCTCAGCTCACAATTCTACTCAGATTTGTCAAGATCGATGATAACCAGAAGAATGTTGAAATTAATGAAAGATTTGTCGGTTATTTCCTTGTAAGGAAGCTACGGCTCAGGGAATTTGCGACCTAATAAAAAGCGTCTTGTTTGACAAGCTCAATTTGGAAAAACGGGGACTGAAGGGACAGGCGTATGATGGTGCCAATGTGATGAGTGGAGCGAAAGCAGGTGTGCAAACATTGTTGAAGAATGACCTGGCTGCAGATGGGCACACATTCGTACCGTTTGTTCACCGCCCACCACAGCTCAACCTGGTGTTAGTCCATGCTGCAGAGACTGGTAATGGACAGCATCCTCCTCCTGTGGAGGTGGCGAAATTTTTCGCCGCAGTGCAAGAGATTTTCGCCTTTTTCAGTGCCTCGAACAGACGGTGGGAGCTGCTGTTAGCAGAAGCCGAAGCCAGCAACAAGGTTAGAAAGGCCACATTAGAAGGCATGTGTGATGACGAAGAAGATGAAGGCAAAGAAGAAAATAACCAGTCGTCAACATCGAGGATCTACCGTCTACAGAGCCTCTGCCAAACCAGATGGGCGGCCAGTAGCAAAGCTATATATGCTGTAAGAAAGAATTTCGACATTATAATAGAGTGTACGGGAAGTCTCATTGAAGCGAAGCATGATGCGAAGGAAGTAGCGGAAGCCACTGCTATAAACCAAAAAATGGACTGAACATTTTTGTTGAATGTGTTATGGTGGAACAAGGTACTGCAGATCATTAATTCTCTAAGTCAGTTACTACATTCTAAAGCTAATGATCTGCATTTAGTATGCAACAGTTTCTCTCGGGCAACAAACGAATTGAAGAATTTAAGAAACCAAGACAGTTTTAACGAGTTTGTTAAAGACGCAAAGCAAATATAGGTTTCATACGGATTCATGAGGATGAGGCGCGATTTAAAACGTCGAGAATCCGTCGCGTGAAAAAAATGGCGAGAGAAGGAGCTCGAGATGACGCACTAGTAAATCCTGAGGACAAATACCGAGTTGAAGTATACTATCGCGTGTTAGATAACATGACTGAAGAAATGACGTTCCGGACAGAAGGCATACACAAGGTCTGCAAACATTTTGGATTTTTGTTGCCGAAGAAGTTATCTACTATGGCTGATGACTAACTGGAGTGGGATGTGGAGCACCTCGTCACTCAGTTCGATGAATTCACGCCGGAGTTATTTAGAGAAGTATTGGACTTCAAATAGATGTATTTCTGTGACGATAATGAAGGTTAGTAGTATAGCCGCAAAAGGGGAGAGTGCAGGAATGTTGCAGGTTATTATGTAATGTTGCAAAGGGGGGTGGGGGTTGTTGCAAAGGGGGGTGGGGGTTGTTGCAAAGGGGGTTGTTGCAAAGGGGGATGTTGCAAAGGGGGGTGGGGAAAAGGGGGGTGGGGGGAAAACTTGGAGGCGGCGTTATCCCCCAAGAGAAAGAAGAAGGAGGAGGAGAGAAAGGAGGAGAGGTGTTCACCTGGCAGGAGCCAAGTGCACACTAAGACTTCCAGCCGGGCTGGCGTTGTTTTATAGGCTCCTAATCAGCCAGTTGGCTGAGTTGCCAGATAGCGCCATGTATTCCATTGTATACATTATTATCCTAATCAGCCAGTTGGCTGAGCCAGAGACGCCTGAAGAAGAGAGAGATGCCTGTAGGAGGGAGTGACGCCTGAAGAAGAGAGAGATGCCTGTAGGAGGGAGAGACGCCTGAAGGAGAGAGGATAGGTGCACATGCAGGAGTACACATGCAGGAGGTACACATGCAGGAGTACACATGCAGTAGGTACACATGCAGTAGGTACACATGCTGGATGTACACATGCAGGAGGCAAACATGCAGGAGAGAGAGAGAGGCGCCTGAAGGAGGAAGATACATGCAGGAGAGAGAGAGAGAGAGAGAGCTGAAGGAGGGAGAGAGACACCTGAAGGACAGAGTGGAGTTCTCCCCCAATTTATTTTCGTTTCCCTAACCTAAGAGGCCACTATGGGGTTTACCAAAGGGCATGAAATAGAAGGAGCAGAGCTCCTTACTCGGCCAGAGCCGAGGGGGGAATGGTTCTTCACCAACTTCGCGATCTTTTATAATCCTCTATTCTGGCTGAGTTGCCAGATAGCGCAAGGTATTCCAGATAGCGCCATGTATTCTAATAAGCATTGTGTACCACAATATGGTAGATGAATTAAATAATTACACACTTAATTGAAATATAGATGTATATAGTGTTTTACAATAGATGTATATAATGGTAATATTAATATTTGGAACATTGAGTACTTAGCTTCCTTGAAGTTGAACGAAGCAAATAACGTAGTTATCCATAATTCAACCAACCATAGAAAACAGAATTATAGATATATATATATATATATATATATATATATATATATATATATATATATATATATATATATATATATTAAGCATTGTGTACCACAATATGGTAGATGAATTAAATAATTACACACTTAATTGAAATATAGATGTATATAGTGTTTTACAATAGATGTATATAATGGTAATATTAATATTTGGAACATTGAGTACTTAGCTTCCTTGAAGTTGAACGAAGCAAATAACGTAGTTATCCATAATTCAACCAACCATAGAAAACAGAATTATAGAAATATATATATATATATATATATATATATATATATATTAAGCATTGTGTACCACAATATGGTAGATGAATTAAATAATTACACACTTAATTGAAATATAGATGTATATAGTGTTTTACAATAGATGTATATAATGGTAATATTAATATTTGGAACATTGAGTACTTAGCTTCCTTGAAGTTGAACGAAGCAAATAACATAGTTTACCTTCGAAAACGCCATAATAGAAAACAATTAATTTTATGGGTAACTATTTCGACAAAAGTTTACTATAATTATATCAGTCTTTTAAATATCTTCTGATATATATATATATATATATATATATAATATATATTATATATATAAAATACCACAATATATATCTTCTATTATTCAATAACACATTAGAAAGATTTACGCAATAATAGAATTAACAAAGTTACCCTATTCGTTCGTTAGACAGAAACGAATTTTTATAAGGATACCCAGCTTCATTAAACTTGAAGATGAACGAAGCATACAGCCTCATTCCTGCGACGAATAAAATGAAAAATGACGTAAAATAAAGAAATTATTCATTGCCCAAGCCACTATAGCGAGGTTGGTTTCGGAGAATTCGAACGAAAAAGGTCTCTAGGGACCTTTTTTCGGGCCGAGAGATTATCTTTCTACAAGCTATTCGAGCAGAAATCACCACTGGCTTCAGATATTAATTTTATCATTCTTATTATTTCTACAAATATTTACGCGTTATTTTTTATGGTGTCATATAGAAATATAATGATATATATATATATATATATATACCCTTTGGATAACCTTTGGTTAGCTTCAGCCCGAATTGTTCATTCTGACGAAGGTCAAGGGAAAAACGTACACACACACACACAATATATATATATATATATATATATATATGCTACACACAGACCGTGCATGGAACTCTTCTGGGATAATTAAATCCACTATAGTCCGAGTAAGTAATGACAAATACCGCCTCGGTGGTGTAGTGGTTAGCGTCGCGGACTACGAATCCATCGGCCCAGGGTTCGAGACCCGACGGCAGCCGGCGCGCAGCAAAGCCCAGCTGTTCCACACAATAAAGAAAGTGGTTGGTAGATAAATGGGTACCCTAGGAGGCCTAGTGGTCAAGACGCTGGGCTGCTGATGGGTCGTGGTTCGGAATCCACGTTAAACTGTAGGTCTAAGGTGGAGTGAAAAGCTTGACCTTCGTCAGAATGAACAATTCGGGCAACGACGCGGGCAACGGGTCACTCGCAAAGAGAATTTAATCATTGGTAAACTTCCTTCCAGACCAATCTTTCTATATATATATATATATATATATATATATATATTATATATATATATATACAGTGCCCGCGAAAAGTATCCGATCACCCTTGAAATTTGTATTTTTTACAAAAAAACAATGTTTAAATGTATACTAACCTTATATTAGTATTTTGTCATCTGTCCTTTGGTTGGATGACTTGTTCTAGACGTTTTGGCATGGATTTAATCAAGGTTTGACAAACTTCCACTGATATTTCCTTGCACCATACTTTTTGATGGCCTCTTGTAATTTTTCGACTGAGCCAGTGTCGTGGCATTCAACCTTATTTTTTATTATAGCCACAGATTTTCTATCGGATTGAGATCTGGACTATTACCAGGCCAATCCAAAATATCAAATTTATTGTCAGTAATCCATTTTGTCACTATTTTGGCCCTGTGACATGGTGCACCATCATGCATGTATGTTTTTGTCCTTTGGATTGCCATTGCCATTGGAAGTTTATCCTGTAGCATTGCTAAATACCGTGCACCATTCATAGTTGTGTTCTTCGGAAGAAAATATAAGTTTCCACGCCCATAGTAACCGAAACAACCCCAAACCATCACACTTGGAGGGTGTTTCATTGTCTTTAGGGTGTATTTAGGGTCCATCCTATTTGAGCCAATAGGCCGGCGAACCTTTTTTGGACAACTTCTGAATGTCAAAAATGTCGACTCATCGCTAAATAAAACCTTCTTCCAGTCATCAACAGTCCAATGAATGTATTTTTTACAAAATGCGACACGTTTTTTACGCATTTTTTCATTAATGAACGGTTTCTTAGCAGCATGGCGAGATGGTAATCCGAGTTCTTTTTGGAGCCGCTCCTGGATAGTTCGTTCAGAAACACCAGATAACAAATTATTCATATTAAATTTTATTTCTTTCGCAGTTATTGTTGGGTTTTTCAATACTAAACGTTTCATAAGTTTGTCTGTTCGCGAATTTGTTTTTCTCGGTCTGCCAGATCGTTTTTTAGGGACTGGCGTGGTTAGGCCACCATTGTTCTTAGCCCGTGAAACCCATAAATTAACGGTACTTTGGGATATGTTTAATTCCTTAGCTATCTGTCTCTGTGATTTCCCACATGCATGCAAAGCAACAATAGCACCTCGACAATCACTCTTAAGTTGTTTTTTAGCACACATTATATATAAATTTTATTTACACCACTTTCTGTAAAAAAAAAAAAAAATCAAGAAATTTACACAAACAGTGAAATCTGACAAATTTGAGACACAGCCACCCGCAACGAAGGCTACCAGAACACTAATTTGAGAATGCGTTGGATAGCTCTCATATCAGCGAGCAACCTCAAAGTTACCAGATGTCGCTAGAACAAATAGAAAGTGAATTACGTGTCTCTGAATATCAAGGGAAAATATTGTATTTTCTTGAGTGATCGGATACTTTTCGCGGGCACTGTATATATATATATAGAAAGAGAGCGAGAGTTTTGTTCAATAAATAATAATCGAAAAAAAACTGCACGATTTTCTATGTAGCAATAATAATAATTAACAAATACGTGATTTAAAATAACAGGATCATTTACCCGAGGCAGTAGTATATCCGAAAAACCGTAATAACTATACAATAAATTTGCAACTATAGTTTACCTTGACTTTCATATGCTTCTATCCTGTTTTATTAATAAAGATTTTTAACTTTTAATAACGTATGAATAAAGATTTTTAACATTTAATTTTATTTTAGTATTTATTCATGCCACGCCGCCTTAGACCACAGCTTAACGTTGAAACCGAATGTTCTTTTTAAAATATAATTAGGATATAATTTCTTTATTATAAAATAAGTTAACAATTAACAAACAATACTAATAATTTGTGTAAATATAATATAAGGGACTACCATAGAAATGTAAGTGCCTATAATTCGATTTTATATATATGTTACTCGTCCGGTCTCGTTATAGCGGATTGGTACACGTCTCCACCCAGCTACATCGGCAGCCAATCACGACGGACATCTGGTCTTTTGGGCGGAGCTTGGCGAATGTGCATATAAAAGGGGATATTTTCAGTTGGGAGTAACAGTAGCTATTTTCGCATCAGTGAATAATCAACCATGGACCTGTACGTCTCCCCAGACTTGTATGAAGAACGTGATACTGCAGCATTAACCACAATTAGCCTTTTCAATGCTGCTGATTGTGGCGAACTATTTTCGACGCAAACCGTAGAAGATATTTGCAGTGACGCTCCTTACAATCCGACGCAAGGGACTACCATAGAAATGTAAGTGTCCATAATTAGAATTTATATATATATACGGAGAGTTGTAGTATTTCGTCAAATAGATACTAGTCAAAAATGTCAATCAATGTTATTTCCCCATCATGCTAAAATCGAAATTGGTAATCGAACCAAAGATATCTTCACATAATGGAGATCTGTCTGTCTGTCTGTATATGTTTTCCTTTAAGGTCCGATGAGGATTTGACACGAGTTATACAATCTTTTGAAGGGAATACGGATGATATACTGATCAGTCAGCAGTGTCACACATCCTCCACCATGGACCTGTACGTCTCCCCAGACTTGTATGAAGAACGTGATACTGCAGCATTAACCACAATTAGTCTTTTCAATGCTGCTGATTGTGGCGAACTATTTTCGACGCAAACCGTAGAAGATATTTGCAGTGACGCTCCTTACAATCCGACGCAAGGGACTACCATAGAAATGTAAGTGTCCATAATTCGATTTTATATATATATACGGAGAGTTGTAGTATTCGTCAAATAGATACTAGTCAAAAATGTCAATCAATGTTATTTCCCCATTATGCTAAAATCGAAATTTTTATGGCGTTCACTCCTCGAACCAAAGATATCTTCACATAATGGGGATCTGTCTGTCTCTGTATACTCTGTATATGTTTTCCTTTAAGGTCCGATGAGGATTTGACACGAGTTATACAATCTTTTGAAGGGAATACGGATGATATACTAATCAGTCAACAATGTCAAATAATGTAAGTGTTTTTCGATCTTTTTGGGATAAGAAGACGCAATATATTTTCATAAATTTATTAAATGAAAGAAATCAGTACAATAAACGAATATACGAACAAAAACATTATAATATACAACGAGTACGTACAATTGGAAAACGGTTTTTTATCTGTCTGCATACCATTTCATCGTTTCGGTGAGTGTGACACGGGTCAAATAAATTTAAAAAATTTATAAATTCTTTATCATTTGACATATGCATGAGAAATGAGACACAGTACATTCCGCAAACATTAGTAAAATATCCCTGCATACGAAATGGGTTCCATACAACTTCGGGAATATGTAACTGAGCGAGAAATTTTACAATAATAGGGTCACTCCAGGGTTGAGTACCGAGTGAATCAAAATAGTACAGGCGCTGTCTATTTTTAAAATAGACAGCGATCCAGTGAATCCCTTCATTACCGATGATGTCTGTGTTCACAATAAGACTACCGCATTCTCGCGTACTTGGCAAACTCAATGTTTCATTCTTCGCAAACACGCCGATAAATTTGGAACGTGTGACTCGCTCCATTACTTTCTGAAGTGTATTAGCATCCATTTTAAAAGTCAGTGATAACGCTTCTAAATCTATCTACTTCTATTAGGGCTTGCGATTCGAGATATACTAGTACACTAATAGGAGCGTCTATAGGCTTGGCGAATTCCAGCCGCACTGAGATGTTACCGCTCTGCTGTGGTGTTAAATGGGTATTTACGCTAGCAGATAAGTCAGGTGTAATGTCAAACGGATAAAGGTTAAATTGATCAATGAATTCTTCCTGCGTTACCCCATTACCAAGCTCATCACAATCACCTGCAATATGGGTCAGATTACTATAGGCTCTGGCACAAAGAGGTAACACAGCGTCTGATGAATAGTCCGTACCCATTGTTCCACCCAAAGCAGTGCCATTAACGTATAGAGTTATATTTTTAAGTCCGAAATTCTCGAATTTAAAGGCACTCTTTTTATATTTTCCATTCACCGAAGCGTGGTCCTGCATGCCGATTAATATCCTTTTAGGAAGATTTCCCAGGGCAATGTTTTCTATCTGCTTCGATGCCAACCCTGCAGGAACCGTATATAGTTTGATCTGCACTCTGTTAATAGGATATTTCACTGTAGCGTTTAGTAAATTTTTCTCAATTTCTAGTTGTTTTGGTGAACTTAATTTCACTCGCCGTACGCGGAGGTATGTGTCCATAATGTGAACCACAACGGACTTTGCGCCCTCTTCTTGATTCGCATCCAGATTTAAGCAGATCTCAGGACTCGTGCGGGTGAGCTTTATTTTCATATCCACCCCGTTCACAAGCAACTTCTCCTGGAAAGTGAAATCTGTGTGCAACCGTCCAAAACACTCGTATATTTTCTTTTTAGAATTTTTAAATTTGTCCTTTATACTATTTTCATCTTTAGTTTGATAATATCCCTCCGCACTTAAAAAGGTAGCCTTCGCTTCTTTGGAAAAGTTGAGGACATTTTCCAAATAGGCTCGTAGATGATAGTACCCCGTGCCTGCCGATATGTTGGTCTGATTTAAATATACGTCACACTGGTTGAATATGGCGTGCAGAAAGTTTGTTTCAGGGTATACAGCATATTTGTCATCGCAGGCCGTTCCATCAGAATGGGCTATACGTAGCTTAGCGTACATGTGCACACAGCTTGGATCAAAAAAGTAAGGACCTGAGCTGGGTATCACGAATTCTATAGGTGCACTCGGGGAACTAATTGTGTTTAAAGGGTTAATTGTAATAAAGTCACTGTGCTCAATAGAAACTTGGGTTGGCGGGAGCTCAAAAAAGGACAGCTCCGACTTACAGCATTGTGAACTACATGGGTGGATGAAGCGTGCCATGGCGAAATAGTGACTCCTCTCTCGACAAGTGGTAAACAAACTATGATTCATGAGATCAATATCCTTAGCTTATATCAGTCAAAAAAGTGGTCAACCATAGGTTTCATTCGCTTACAGCATTTCTTTTTTGATAGCCTTTTACGTTTAATACCACGTGACCCCTTTTCTTCTTCCGGGGAGCCCTCTTCTTCCCGCCACCACGCATTTTTCTCTTTGCATCTTTGATGATTCGTTTCGTTCCGTGTACGCTTTAAATGTTTTTTTAGGGCTTCTTTAGGTTTAGCCCCGGCCAATATGTCTTCTGCAGTGTTAAGGCCTGATTGTAGCGCTTTCCTTCCAAGGTATCTGGCACCCCTCTTCAGCAAAGGAACAGCCGTACGTAGTATGGATGAAAAAATGGATCCAAGTCCACTACCGCGCTGGTATCGCATCCCTCGATAGACGGTGAAAGGCTTTCTATCCATTATAACTCAGTGCGTCGAAAGTGTAGCTTCACTGTTAAGCTCCCGTTACCGAATGGGAAGTTTTCGCCCTCAATCGTTCTTATATATATTGTGATATTGGTTATTAAATTAGTTGCGACATTCACATAATGGGGTCTGTCATATGTAATACTCAAACTCCTTCCTCTATGGTTGGGGATGTGAGCAATGCGCAGCAGGCGTGCCTGGGTATCCCCAACAAACTGGTGCTCCACTATATTACTGTAAATATAGCACATGTCTGGGGACCTTTCAGCCAATTTCTCCATCTTCAATTGATACATTAATCTGGACAAGTTATACTGTGTCTCGTGAAATGTGTCTCTTTGGAAGGCTGCGCTATATCGGCCGTTGGTTAGAATTTTGAACTTTCTATGTTCTTTAAGACATCTGTTAGTCTTTGATTTTAGGATTAGTGTATGTGCAGGGTTGTTTACGATTTCATATACTAAATCATTCGTAAGGTTTGAGTTTCTTAAACTTACGTTTAAGCCTCTCACAACATCCTCGGCCGAACCATATTGACCCGGCCCTAGTCTTACTTCTGTACTGTAATACCGTGCAATCTTAGTCCAAGCGATGCGCATAGTTTCATCCATAGCTACCCCAGCTTTTTCACACTCGTCAATGTCTCTAAGAATCGTAAAAACGGTTTCTTATGTTCAATATTTAAAAAGACGGTGTCCAGCTGAATTTCGCATATCCCCACCTCATACGAATCACGACCCAATTCAATGTGCCCATGGAGTTCTGTTACAAAGTTGGCTAGCGTGTTGTTAGGGTGTACAGACAGGGACGAGGAGGACGGGAGTGTGACGTAGAAATGGTTAGGAGCCATGTTGCATACTATTTAAGCTTCATTATTGCATCAGCTTTTATATAGGTGTTGAAGCTTTCTGGGTACCCTAGCCATTTCACCAGGTACATTTTTCTCCTTCCTGAACCTTTGCTTCCTAAAATTTTCTCAATTTTAAACACATTTTTTCTAAATTAAACGCAACTTTCTGCAATTCCTCGCGGTAAAAGCCTCCTGAGATTTCTTCCCCATTCAAATCTTCAATGTAATACATCATTATCACACCTTTAGGTCTCACAGCCCTAACTTTAAAAATCTCGCGTGTCCATCCTTGCTCAAAACCCTTTGCGAATTTATTCCCCGAACGCGACAGCCTTACATAATCATTGATTTTGAAGCGCACAGAGTGTGGTGGTGGTGGTGGTGGTGTCCATCTCTTCTCGGGAGCGTACCTCTTTCTAAAACTTCGTTAGGTGTTGCCCCAATCGTGCGATGGTGTGAGCGGTTGTAGGATGATGCCAATGTTCCAGAATGTCTAGAAATCTGTATGTGTTTTTATGTGTAAAATAACGGTGCATGCGTTCCTTTATGGTGCGCTGAACTCTTTCAGCTAAAGAAGCCTTATGTATAGAATTGGTTGTGTAATAGCTGATATTAAACTCTGTCAACATATTCTGAAAAGCACGGCCTATAAACTCCTTCCCCATATCCGTACAAAAATAGCCAGGAACCCTGTTTTCTTTTAACATTAGCGTTTTGGTGGCTTTAGCAACTGTTTCAGGTGATTTATTTTTCAGAGGAACTAGCCACAGATATCTAGAGAATACGTCTATTATGAATAGAATGTAGCGGTAACCATCGTTATACACAGAATATCTTTGCATGTCTGTTAAATCTGCTTGCCAAATAGAATCAATCGAGGAAGCCGTTGTCTTGGCTGTTTTAAACCTTTTTCTCACAGGCTTATGAAGCGTATAAGCGTCCTGCTCCCTCAAAAATCTTTCAACATCTTTTTTTCCTACTCCGTAAAACGTGCAGTCTATCTACGCCGCCGTAAGAGGATGGGGTAGAAATGTCATAATAACGTTTAGTTAATACGTTAGCCATTTGCGTATTTTAGAGGCACGTGGGTAGGGTTGGTTTAACCTCTTCTTGCTCCTCTTCAAAGGTGTTACCGCAGGGGGTGACGGCGCCTTCAATTGTGTCACAGGCGTTGCGTGTTCCAAGTCTTTTAACCTGTTCAGATTTCCTATCAACGTTTTAGGGACATTTATTTGTTGTAGTCTTGCTTTAATATGCTTCCATCCTGATGGTGATGGCCTATCCCACTTTCTCACCAGATCATGGACAATGTCTACGATATTCGATCCCTGTACCTTTGATCCTTCCACAATGATCTCCCCTGTATCGGTCCATTGTATGGCGGGATCCTCATTCAATAGATTATAAAGACTTAAGCCTTTACTCCTCAATGTAAGTGGGAGGGTATTTTTTAATACATGTTCGATATGTTGTGTGGCTAATCTTTTTGGTTGATCAGCTGTATCGTCGGGTACAGGTCCTATGTCGCCATCGGTGCTGTGCCTAATAACCACAGGAATCTCCGTAGGGCTCTTATAATTTTCGTACTCGTGAAGAAATTTCTGCAGAGCTTCTTGGTATAAGATTCTTTTCTCATCAGGTGTTTTTTCACTGTTTAATAGGGCTAACAATTCGCTTTCCATTCTTTTAAGTCTGCTTTTACGGGGATCTAGATCCGTGTCTCTTTGCAGTGAAGCGTACACCTCGTGGGGAATCACTACCACTTTCTTCATTATATTAATCTAGTCAGTAAAGGGCCCAAAACTGAAAATAAGATGGGGAGAAATGACCCTCCTGTTTGCACAATAACTCGTTTTTTCTTCGCTACAGTTTGACTTTTACGATCGAGTGTACGTATTATGTTCTTGTAGCGGCGTAGGCGAGCCTTCTGATGGGTTTTCATTGATACATTGCAATTTATAACGTTAAGACAGATTTCACAGATGCATTTTAAAAAGTCGGCGTCGATATTTTTGATAAACATCTGCTGCATTGCCCGGGGCAGTCGATGATAGATTTTTATTAATTCATGGTATTTCTTTAGTCTCTTTGTCATTCTGGAATATACACCGTTTCAGGCTCGTTTGGAAATATATTCGTTCGCAGAAGCACTCTAAACGTGTTTCGCGGATGAAGGTCGCAAAGCAAATATCCGTAACGCGTGCTTGTAGCTTCTTTATAAACTTCCAAAAACTCCTTACGCTGATTCGGGAACATTTGATTGGCTAATACCCCAATTTGTGATACATCTCTACGTTGCGCGAATAAGACTAGATATTGCGTATTTAACGACACATCGCGCATGTATCTATTTTTGAAAAATAGATTCTGATTGATGAAGAACACGCTTATGTTAAGATGGTGGGAGAATACTGTAAATGTCTCGGCAAACGTTTTATCCATCTCCAACATGAGATCGTCAATTACAATGATTGTATGTTCAGTTCCCTTTAGCGAATTAACGTCATATACACCTTTGTGGAACAAAATATCATCTTGGTACTCGTTGAACACTGATTGATACGTCGAATAGCACCATATAACTTTATGCACAAATTTCGAGAACATCTCGCCCTTTTCTTTAATGATTTTAAGCATAAACACAGTTTTACCACATCCTGTAGGTCCAGATATAATACATGTGGATGGGCTCGTGAATCTGAATTTTTCTACAGAGTCCATTTCTAACACGTCACACTCCTAAGTGGGTCATTTACAAAATATTACAAATTTTGAGTGCTGATCCTTATATTTCTTCTCCCACAGAACCGACGATGAGGTAGAGCACCCTATCATTACGGATGACGATGACAGTGTAGTGTGATCTCCTCCCCTGAACCCTCACCAGCGATACAGGTTGCACGTCCAAAGCGGAGGTATGAGAACCCCACATCAGGTATAAAGCGGCCGAAATACGTACCTGTTGCAGCAGACCCCCAACCCTCAACCTCTTACGCAACAACCTCCCCAGCAGCAGCACCTAATATACCCCCTTATTCCGCCCCCGTTCTGTTAAGTCTACAATAATAGAGCCCCAACCCTCCTACGCAACAGGGCCCCCATCAGCAGCACCTAATATACCCCCTAATTCCGCCCCCCGTTCTGTTGAGGATGTTATTACGTTCGAGTTAGTGCGATCCGCAGCCCCCACCCTCGCCTTGACTAGAAATCGGTATAGAGTCAGGGTCGACCCTAGAGTCATGTATAGCAATGGTATTGAGCGCGGGATACGCAGGGTAGTACAGCGTATTATAGAGTTTGCTCTTCAGAATCGCGACGAGCGTGAGGTCAGGACGAGTCTGTCCTTTGGGTTCGGGTCAGATGACGGTGATGTAGACGATTATTGGGTGATAGTACCGTTTAGACGTTTGGCTGCTGAAGATGTAGAATATATATTAGGGCGTATAATGCAAGCCGTCCAAAGTAGTATAGCCTTCAATATGGACAACTTCACGGTAAATATTGACCGTGTATTCCGTGTTGGGTCATAGTGCCATACCGTACACTCTTAACTTCAATTCTCCAACTATTTACCGAAGGCATAAACGTCGATCGTGGTTGCGGCTTTATAGCAGTACTCTTAGCACGTATGTTTACTGTACAAAATACACGGACTCAAAAATTTGGCTGCCTACGATCGTTGAGCGTGCCCGTAAACTAGCTGTAGACTGTGAACTTGAATTTGACTGTAATATGGGTCCTGAAGAGCTGAGAAAGGTAGAACAGGAAATGAATGTGCGCATAGTTATATTTGGTTTGGATGATCGCCGCCGGACTGTGTATGTTTTTTAAAAGCTGTGTGAGAGATCGTACAAGGCCCTACTTATTTTAGGATTGTCAGGAACAACGTATCTCCCCATCCGTAATATAAGGGGGCTTTACGCGAGTTATGACAAAAGTCGAAAATATGGGAGACATCATGATTTGTGTAAGGGGTGCCTCGAGTTTGCGGATGATATAGTGAGACATTGTAAAGAATGTCACATGGTATGTGAGCAGTGTAAAAGCACCAAATGTGAAAGCCGTGTAGTTGAGAGAGAGACTGTGATGTGTGTAGACGCACATTTTTCAATAATAGCTGCTTTGATCTCCATAAATCAATTGGTACGTGCAGGAAAATGAGAATCTGTGAATGTGGTATGTTTCACACAATGGATAATTGGGGAAAATTTAAGCACAAGTGCGACGTAATTCACTGTCCTACATGCCAGGAGGAATATAAGGCGGATGGAGTAAAGCATGTGTGTTATATGAAAGATGCTAAGCCTAAAAATAACCCTTGTATAACTGTGTACTACGATATAGAAACATATACGAACGCTGAAACCAAAGAGGTAATTCCACATTTACTTGTGAGCCAGACCATCTGTGATGAGTGTATGGGTATCGAATGTGACGAGTGCCCCAAATGCGGTAAACGGACAAACGTTTTTAAAACGAATGTCAGCAATAGTCCTGTGAAACTATTTGTGTCCTATATTGTCAAGTTAGCCGACAAGTTCAAAAAAATGACTGTGTATATTCTCGCCCATAACGGGGCAAAGTTTGACACGCAGTTCCTTATAAGGAGTTGCTTGAACACGAATCCTCTGAGATATTTACAGGTGATCCATTGAAAAGAGGCAACAAATTAATACAGATGCAGATAAGAGGCAATGTACAATTTAAAGATACTTTATTATTCACACCTTGTAAATTAGCAAAGCTACCCAAGGTGATGGGAGTAGCAGCTGAAGTTTCCAAAGGATACTTCCCATACACTTTCCTCACCAGCGAGACTTTAAACTACGTAGGCCCACCACCCCCCAAACATTATTTTGACTGCATGGATGAACGTGAAGACTTTGATCGATACTACGACAGTTTTAATGAAAGTAACCCTTATAATATAGCTGATGAATGTGAGCGTTATTGCGTGAATGATGTGCGCGTGCTTAGAGTATGTTTCCAGGCCTTTAGAAGTATGTACATAGCCCGTTTCAAATGCGATCCACTGCAAGTCGCAACCACCATCGCATCATTATGTTTTACGGTGTTCAAGAATAACTTCATGCCTAAAGACACCTTAGCCATTATTCACCGAAACAACCCCCGCAGTTACGGACACAAGGCTATTTACTGGCTCATACACCTGCAGCAACAAACAGGTGTATACATAAAGCACGCCCGCAACACGGTGAAGTACCCATTAAGATTAATGGACGTGTTTTTTGGGTTGATGGGTTAAGTGAAAACCGTGTCACTGGTGTGAAGACTGTGTACTCCTTTAACGGTTGCTGGTGGCATGGATGCCCCCGTCCTGAGTGCGGAGTCACCGGAGATATCAACGGTAGGTCTCCTGCCGACTGTCTTGCATCGACCCGCACCCGCGATCAACTTATAGGATCACAGTTCACTCACAAAGTCTTGTGGGAGCATGAATATGATGCACGGATGGAGACAGACGATGTATACCGTGAGGAAATAAAAACGATCAAGCGTTCAATGGTGCTGGATCCTCTCAAATGTGGTGATAGCTTGTTTGGAGGACGTACAAATCCTTTCAGACTATACTTCCCACCTACGGAGGGCGTGAAGCTCCATTACTACGATTTCTGTTCTTTATACCCATACGTGATGAAGAGCAATCCGTACCCCGTGGGCGCTCCTGAGAAACTGGTGGGGCCTAGCCTACCCTCCATCAATGAATTTTCAAAAAATTTGAATGATCATTACTTTGGGCTCTCTTTCGTAGACGTACTCCCCCCACGCAATTTATGGATGCCGATCTTACCTGTCGTTATCGACGACAAGCTCATGTTTCCCCTGTGCGTGAAGTGCGCGGAAGAGGATAACGGCGAATGTAACCATATACCCCACCAGCGTAAGATCAGAGGCGTATATACAAGTCCTGAGCTGGCCCTAGCTGTACGCCATGGTTATAGAATACTGAAGATACACGAGGTGTGGAGGTTTCAGAAGCTCCCCAACCTTTTCACACCATATATAAACGCCTTTTTGAAGGATAAGGTTGAAGCATCAGGGTATCCGCGAGGAGTTGATACCGAAGATGAAAAGTCTGCCTATATTCAACGTTACCGCGACCGCGAAGGTATACAACTTGATCGTGTCCAAATTGTAAAGAATCCTGGCAAGCGCTTTAGTGCAAAGTTGTGTCTAAACAGTCTATGGGGAAAATTTGCGCAGAATACCGGCAGAGGGAACATTCATTTGGCACAAAGTTATAGCGATGTCTGGGATTATGCCAATGCCCCCGATAAAGCGGTCATGGAGATCGTGAATGTAGGTAATACTTACGTAATAAAGTACAACAACACGGAATTTGCCACAGATACCTCAAGGGTTACAAACATACCTGTGGCGAGCTTCACAACAGCCTACGCCCGTATAAAACTTTGGGGTCTATTGCATTCTCTTGGGCGGAGAGTATTGTATGCCGATACAGATAGCGTGATATTCACAGAGAGGGAGGGTGATTACATGCCCGCTATTGGGGAGTTCCTCGGCGAGCTCACTGATGAGATCAAGGATGAGTATGGGGACGACGCATACGCCGACTCTTTTATCTCAACAGGACCTAAAACTTATGGGGTACGGGTCAGGGTAGGGGATAAAATGAAATATATCGTGAAGGCAAAGGGTATTACGCTCAACCATGCGAATCGGGAGGTTGTTAACTTTGAGTCGTTGAAGGATCTAGTATGTTTGCAACCTCACCAACTAATTGTAGGCACCCACAATTTTCGGGCGCAGAAGCTGGGAGGCGTGAAGGAACTTAGGGGTACGATGGTGTGCCGTAACACCTATAGGAAACGTTACCAGTTACCTGGCACCTATGATACCGTACCCTTTGGATACCAATGATGCTTCTAACTCACACGTCTTGTATATAATCGTATCTATTTGTAAATATGTATATATATATAACTTGAATATCTCGAATCGTATTTGTAAATATATGAATATCTCAATAAATCAAATAGCGTTTCACTTTCTCCTTTGTGTGTGTGTGTGTGTGTGTGTGTGTGTGTGTGTAGGTGAAAGTTCTAAGCTCCGCCCACTGCGTGAGTCATGCTACTATCTGGGAGTCCCTGCGTGGTCAGTCGACCGCAGTAAGCCCGAGAGATCAGACGTGTATTCAGATCAGACGTATATTGAAATGGCTACCTTTAATATCGCTTGCACAACGTTCATGAAATGGTATTCAGTAAAGTGTGAGGATGTGGTGGATACCGAAAAACTTCCTATTCCCCCCTCCTATGCCTCTTTTAAAGCCACATTGGATTGTGCGAAGTTCCAAGATGTACAAATACTCTACGGATGTTCTGGTGAGACTGTTGAAGGCTTTCGTTGCACAGACGATGTGCTGAAGTATGCTGCAGGGCTAAACTTTATAAAGTCTCACATACACCGTGAAGTAAAAGAAACAACGCGTGCAGAAGAGAAGCAGCAGGTATGGATAATGAGCCTTGTGGATGGGTGGTGTGACAAGCGGTATTACGTCATGCTACACCATGTCGATTACTCATACCCTACGTCTGAAAATGTGAATCTCGTGATCATGGACAATCTTAGGGTTTTTATCACTATATTAACGTATATCATGATGAGGTTCATAGTGAGATTGTGGCTAGTGCCATGCGTGAGTTTTTAACAGATTTTAGAGACGAGTATCGTTTGATGGGTAGAAAGGAAAATATGAGCATATGTTCCTCTCAAATAGTGCGCCGGAGTGCGGAGATGATTAGCGCCTAGTTCTTATCCAAAGTGCGTAGGCTGGTAGTGACGAAACGGAAAAACAAATATGTGCAACAATTCGAGTCGTACGAACATGCCCATTCACGTATCATCGAGTCAGCCGCCCGTCGAACCGTTCCTGCCTGTGCCTCACACGGCTCATAGTTATCTCAGAGCTTGAACCGAGTAGACGTGCGCTCCTCGAATACGATGGAACTTCCTTTGAGCAGCATTCTCAACGCCTCGTACGATGTGTCCGTGACGAAATCGTTGCGCGTGTTCAGGCGTAATTCCGGTACCATTAGCTATGTACTGGAAACGGAATGTAGACCGACAAACAAACGGGTTTATTTAAGTATCGAGGAGATGAATAGAATCTTTGTGATAGTTGATAAGTGGTGTGAAGATCGTTATAAATACCTGCTAACGTAGGTACAAGAAGAGAGCAGATTAGTGACGCGCCCTCATACGCCGTTGTATGTACGTTGTGTATAAATAACGATCGGCCATGCATTGATATAAGGCTTATGTGGAAGAATGCTTCTGATAATAACGCTCTTATTCCTTCGCGAAACCGTTTCATCCTCGACAGAATGTTTGAAATCGTCGGATTCCGTAAACTGAAACCTATATTAGACGCGCGTGTTACGGATATGCTTTATTTTGATACAGTTCTTGAATACGCATACACTGCTCTGCTCGATGGGTTTACCGAGTGTAGGACTGGTGAGAATGGTCTAGTGCTGGATGTTTATTTAAAAAGTTTAGACTCTTTGAAATACCATTAACTTTGGTACAAAGCAATTGATCGGTACAAGGCTGAGCTCACCTACACCGTTCACCCTGAAGAACTATTTCTTTATATAACGCGCAGTTGCCGTAACGATTTAGAAGATTATTTCAATTGCCGTTATGTTGAGTGAAGAGTTCACGATTGAAAAGCTCGAGTCGGTAGAAATAAACCCTCGATTGGAAAAGCATTCTTATAAACTTGCGTTTAATAATGTAGCTAACGATGAACTCTTGTGCGTGCTTTTGATTGTATTCTAGACGTATTTAAAGATGACTTGCCAACCGGTTGTAAAGTGGGGACAAAAATAGTACTGAACGATATGAAAGCCATTCATATCGAATACAGGTTTCCCTATACTTTAAGCGGTGAAATATTATTAAGCCGCATATACTGCGTAATGCAGAGCAATAATGATGTAATTGTAAACTCGATTAAGACCGATTTTAGTATTTTGAAAAAAAAGTGAATTGTATATATATATTTTGCTTGACGATTATACGCATATTTCTATTGATTTGTGTTTATATATATATATATATATATATATAATATTAATATATATATTATATATATTTTGCTTGATATTTCTCCTGTACTGTTATGTACATATTGAAGTGTATATGAAATGTATATTTTTTTTATATATCACCATAATTGTGTGTGTGTGTGTGTGTGTGTATATTTCTCCTGTACTGTTATGTACATATTGAAATGTATATTAAATGTATATTTATTTGAAATGTATATTTATTTTATATATAATTATGTGTATATATTTCTGTTATGTACATATTGAAATGTATATGAAATGTATATTTTATTTTATATATATATATATCCATAATTGTGTGTATATATTTCTGTTATACGCATATTCCTCAAATGTATATTTATTTGAAATGTATATTTTATTATATATATATATATCCATAATTGTGTGTATATATTTCTGTTATACGCATATTCCTCAAATGTATATTTATTTTCTGTATATTTATAATAAAAAGAATGATGCAATGTTGTTTATTGTTATGCCTTCTACTACCGGTATTCTGTATACAACAGGTATCTGGCAATATTTAAGCCTTCTAAGCCAACTGGCTGATTAGAAGTCTATAATAGTGTATACAATGGTATCTGGCAACTCTGTCTTCGGAATACATGGAGCTATCTGGCAACTCAGCCAACTGGCTGATTAGGCGTATATAATAATAATGTATGCAATAATACTGCTAAAAAGAGGTATCTGACAACCAGCCAACTGGCTGATTAGGAGTCTATAATAATAATGTATGCAATAATACTGCTAAAAAGAGGTATCTGACAACCAGCCAACTGGCTGATTAGGAGTCTATAATAGTGTATACAATGGAATACACGGCGCTATCTGGCAACTCAGCCAACTGGCTGATTAGGCGTATATAATAATAATGTATGCAATAATACTGCTAAAAAGAGGTATCTGACAACCAGCCAACTGGCTGATTAGGAGTCTATAATAATGTATACAATGGTATCGCGGTATCTGGCAACTCAAGCCATTTACGCCAACTGGCTGATTAGGAGCCTATAAAACAACGCCAGCCCGGCTGGAAGTCTTAATGTGCACTTAGCTCCTGCCAGGTGAACACCTCTCCTCCTTTCTCTCCTCCTCCTCCTCCTTTCTCTTGGGGGATAACGCCGCCTCCAAGTTTTCCCCCACCCCCCTTTCCCCCACCCCCCTTTGCAACAATCCCCTTTGCAACAACCCCCTTGCAACAACCCCCACCCCCCCTTTGCAACAACCCCCTTGCAACAACCCCACCCCCCTTTGCAACATTACATAATAACCTGCAACATTCCTGCACTCTCCCCTTTTGCGGCTATACTACTAACACCAAATCCACAAGTCAGGGATCTTGGAGTAATAATGTCGTCAGATGCAGAATTCAGAGAACACTACAACATAAAAATTACAACGGCTAGAAAAATAATGGGAATCGTCTGGAGGAGCTTCCACAGCAGAGAAGCAAACATCATGCTCAAATTATGGAAGAGTCTAGTCCTACCGATAATTGAGTATTGCTCAGTACTCACAAACCGTTACAGAAAACGAGACGTTGCGAACATTGAAGCTATTTATACAAAGGACTTTTACCTCTAAGATAGAGGAAACGAAAGGTGAAGACAACTGGTCTCGACTACAATCCCTAAAACTCAACTCTCAGGAAAGAAGACGCAAGCGGTACACAATACTATACATATGGGAAATACTTGAGGGCTTTGTCCCTAACCTTAGAAATGAAATAGAAACAGACTGAAATGAGAGAAAAGACAGATTTTCTACTGTCCCAGCTGCGGTGGGACATGGAGCCATTAAAACGAAGATGAAAAATACCCTCAGAATACGAGGCCCAAAGCTTTTTAATGCCCTACCAAAAGAAGTGAGGAACCTCCAGCACACCCACCTGAATAACTTCAAGAACCAGCTGGGCAGATTCCTGCGCAAAGTCCCTGACCAGCCATGTGTGGCTGGCTAAGAGGGCAGGAGGAGCTCAGACAACAGTTCCCTCCTTCACCAAATCCCGCAAATGAGACGGGATGCTGCAGAGGGGTCGACCGCAGGTCGATGCTGAACCGTCGTTCAAACTCACATAAAGTGACATAAAGTAAAACAAGAAGCATTTAAACTTCAAGATTTTGGTCTATTGGTCTTGGGATGTGAAACTCAAAATTTTGATGGTTGCTTTCTTTCATAAATTTGTTGATCTACTGGCTTTTCTGACTATTAGAAAAATAGAAAATTTATAGAAGCGTGGACTGGGGGGCTTCCCTATCATTAAAGTCTACAAGTAAACCAAGTCCCAATACGCTTCTACAGAGTTTCATACACTTTCGTGGAATGAAGAAAATCAAGTTGGTGAATAAATTTAGAAAAGAATGCAACCATCAAAAATTTTAGCTACGCATTGGAAGCCATGATAGGTAAAAATAAATGTGACAAGTTGTATTTGAAATTCAACTACTTCGCGAGCTTCAAGTAAAATCTATGAAGGCGCATTTAGAATTTAAGTGATTCATGAATTAACTGTAAATGTTAAACTGTAACGCGCTTAAAATTTTCTTAAAATAATTTCCATTACATTTTATAGCAAAAATATCCCGCCTGTAGGGAGGGTTTTTTTTGCTAGTTACTATAAATACTTCAAGACTATGCTTTTCCTCCTCTCATTTTAGTTCATCCGTCGTTTAACTTCTGCAAGGAAAAACTTATGCTGGCGAGTTCATCGGACACATGGACACACTGAACTGTCCTGCCAAGAAGTCTTTGATGTCTACTGAGTCCAGACAAGAAGTATGGCGTCCTCTTTTCGTCTTCCCTTCTGGTTCTTATCTTCAGCGGCTCTCATCCCCAAGAAGTTGGTTTGGTTGAAGAGAGAATTGTTATTTTGAGTTCTAAATCTCATGTAGCCAGACATACCTGGTTCAGAAGGCGTTGTCCAAGCCAGGCGCCTAGTTTCTTTTGGAGACTTCCATTTTGACATCGGTAATATTCCTTATTTTTGGCAACTTAGTAAATAATTCTGTAGATGATAGTGTATATCTGTTTTTCTCTTTAGATTTACTTCACATAACCCCCCTCCCAGTAATTTATGTCTAGTCTACATATTTTTGTTATAAAAACTGTTCACTGTGTCTAATTTAGAAGAATTACCTTCGTAAAGGTCAAAGGCACATTGGAAGTAGAATAGAACTTTTTTTTGTAAATTTCTGAAAGTTTAGCTTTTTATCTTTTGTTTAGTTTCAGGGGTCCCACTTGTCAAGAAGAGAACCGTTTGATCAACTGTCGTAACTACTGTCGACCTATTATTATCAGTGTACTCTTGAAGTTCTTGCGCCAAAAACCTTTTTTTTAACCTTGTCCGTTCTATTTAACCTTGTCCACTATAAGTGGAGTAACACTTAACCTCTTTCAGTATCTTGCGTTAAATTTAACAAGCGTTCAAGGTACCACCATTTAAAATGGATTTTAAGTGCTTGTTTTATATTTTTCAGTATGTTCACTTTATTACAACTTTTGTCGATCCGTATTTTACTTTCCATATAATAACCACGATAACTATACTTCACATATTTCATGAATTTATTATTGCCAATAAAAATGAGATTCAAAGATATTTATAACAAAATATATTTTAGAAATATCTCTTTGAGTCTCATAATTATTTTTACCTGACATTACAGAAAACTATTATGATTGGCTGGGCAAATACTTACACATCATTCTGTTCCCCTTTTCCTTAAAAATTTAATTTAATTTACTCTACTGGAAATGTAATATTTTCTTATGACATCAAATAAATAATTACACTGTAATTTGGTTGCGTTTAAGATGCCACCTAAATATTGGGAAAGTAGTCTTTTTTAAGTTTTAAAGCGTACTCACATGAAATATTAAACAATATATAGTCATAATCTGATAATTTAGTTTCTTATTATTATAATAATAATATGCGAAGCAGAAAGTTGGAAATTAGAAGACTTTGTACCCTAATTTCGAGCTTATGTGAAGAATAAAAGTCTTAGGTTATACTTCCTCTGTTCTGAGGAAGTTCACAAACCTTGACAAGTGTTACTAAATTCATTTATCCTGCGGTGAAGAAGGCATTGGGCAACCACTTCACTAATATGCCCTTGTTAAACTCATGAAAATGTCCACAGAGAGAAATAGGAATAACAGCGTAAACGGAGTTGCCAGTCAAAGGAGAGGCAATGTCGCGCTCGACAGGAGAAGCAGCAGGGCTTCCCAGGTCGTCATCAGGCGAATTCCCTGCAACACCAACAAAAGGAGTAAAAATTGAGACGTGGAATGTAAGAACAATGAACAGACCAGAAAAGTTAGAGAACATGAAACAAGAGATGAATAGGCTGAGCATAGATGTCATGGGGTTGTCGAAAGTCAGATGGCGAGAAGGAGGAGATTTTATTAGTAGAGACGTGAGAATGATTTATTCTGATGGTGACAGGGCTGAGAGAGGAGTTGCTATTTTACTTTGAGGAAGGATAAGAAACACCGTAGAGGAGTTATACTGTGTGTCAGGTAGAATCATGTGGATAAGAATGAAAGGCGAAAAAGTAGATACATTTGTCATGCAAGTGTATATGCCAACAAGCGCCCATCCGAAAGAAGAGGTAGAAGAAATGTATGGTAGAATAGAGGAAATAATTGAAGCCCATGGAAGAAATGCTAATGTAATAATCATGGGGGACTGGAATAGTGTGATTGGAGAGGGGAAAGACGGAAGGGAGGTTGGACCATTCGGATTAGGTAGAAGAAATGAAAGAGGAGAAAAGCTAGTAGAATTTTTTGCGGAAGGCAAGAACTCATGGTGACTAATACTTGGTTCCAAAATCACAAAAGAACGAGATACACATGGAAAAAAACAAAAAAACAGGAGACAGTGAAAGATTCCAAATTGACTTTATTTTGGTAAGACAGAGATATAGGAATGCAGTGAAGAACTCGAAAGCTTATCCTGGAGCAGAGGCTGCCTCCGATCATAACTTGGTGGTAATGGAAAATATGGTGAGGCTCAAGACTCTGAAAAAGAATAAAGTAAGGAAAAAATAGGATACTGAAAAACTTAAGGGATAACAAAGGATAGTTTTTGCTAAAAAGGTGAATGAAGAGATAAGGAGGCAAAGAAATGACGGCCACATTCATATGACAAATGAAGAAAGATGGTGTAGACTGAGGGATACAATAAAGGAGAGTGCACAGGAAAATATCGGTTATGTGAAAAGAGAAACAAGGAAATCCTGGGGCACTACAGAGATATTTGGCAAAATGGAAGGAAGAAGAAAATGGAAGAGTATAAATACAGAAGAAGGGAGACAACGATGCAGACAGTTGAATAACGAACTGAGAAGAGAAACTGATAAAGCAAGAGAGATGTGGCTTGGAGAGTAGTGTAGGGAATTGGAGGAATTAGAAAGGAAAGGAAGAACTGATTTAATGTACCAAAAGGTTAAGGACATAAATAGATGGAAAAGAAGTAGCTTGGGAGTGCGAGAAATAGAGGGGAGAAATGGAGAAAAACTGAAAAGACCAGAAGATATAAGGAAGAGATGGATTGAATATATTGAAGAACTGTATGATAAAGAGAACAAACCAAATAACATCGAAATGGAGGAAGCAGATGAGGTGGAAGTAGATTGTATGGGACCGGACATATTGGAAAGAGAAGTAGAGATGGCTGTAAAAGACCTAAGAAATGGCAAGGCCCCAGGACCAGATGATGTACCAGCAGAACTTCTGAAGAGTTTTGAAGGTGATGCTAGAGAGGAGATGAATGTATTGTGCAGAAACATGTATGAAAGTGGAGACTGGCCTGCTGACTTTATGAGAGTCTCTATGATTATTATCCCCAAGAAAACGAGAGCCACCTAGTGTTCAGAATTTCGAACCATAAGCTTGGTCAGCCATGCATCAAAAATAATGCTAAAGATACTAACCAGAAGACTAACGAACAGAGCTGAGCAGTACATTGGAGAGGATCAGTTTGGATTTAGATCAAAATGCGGAACCAGAGAAGCTAGTGGTATCATGAGAATGATGGGAGAGAGAGTGCTGGAACATGATCAGGAAATGTTTGTTTGTTTTATTGACTTTGAAAAAGCTTTTGACAGAGTCCAATTGAGGAAACTAATGGAAATATTGAGAATATTAATGTTGACTGGAATGACCGTAGGAGGAGAATCGGAGCCTGGATTGGTTGGGAGAGGGGTCAGGCAAGGGTGTTTCCTGTCCCCCGTGTTATTTAACATCTATGCGGAAGCAATGATAATAGAAGCACTCTCAGATCTGGAAGAGGGAATCAGAGTGGGAGGTAAATTGGTCAAATATGTAAGGTTTGCAGATGACAAGGCATTTGTTTGTAGTACTGAGGAAGAACTGCAAAGAATGGTCAATAGCTTGACAACAACGGCGGAAGAATTCGGAATAAGAATTAATGAAACCAAGACAAAGGTAATGAAAATTGCAAGAAGGAAAGGAGCACAAATGAACCTAACAATAGGAAATCGGACCTTAGAAGAAGCTGAGCAGTTTAAATATCAGGGAAGTTTATTAACCAACAATGGAGATTGCAATAAGGCAGTAAGATCTAGAATTGGTATGGTAATTGGTATGGTAGTATTGGTAGTATTGGTATGCTAGTATTGGTAAGGTAGCTTTTGAGAGATAGAAAAGACTACTTACAGGTAAACTCAACTTGAAGCTGAAGAAAAGGTTAGTAAAAAGCTTGATATGGAGTGTGGTACTGTATGGAACAGAAACATGGACACTGAAAACAACTGAAAAGAAGCTCCTGGAAAGTTTTGAAATGTGGATTTGGAGAAGAATGGTAAAGATAAGCTGGAGGGAACACCAAAGTAATGAGGAAGTACTGCAACAGGTGAGGGAGGAAAGAAGACTCATTAAGGTGATAAAAGAAAGACAGAAGAAATGGATCGGACATGTGTTGAGAGGAGGAGGAATGTTGAAGGAGGTGATAGAAGGTAGATATGAAGGTAGAAGGCCGATGGGAAGGAAAAGTAAAGCAATGCTGGATGATTTGAAGGCAGGCAGGAGCTACCATGAGATGAAAAGGATAACTCAGGATAGAACACTTTGGCGGGACACATGAGTTGGACCTGCCTGACAGGCAGAACACGATGGATGGATTTTATGACAAATGTATTTCTTTACTGCTGTACAAATTCCGAAAAACTTATGAGGAAAAAAAAGCCAGTATTGTATATTCAATATACAATACTATGCAAACGTTTTGAAAAATTATGGCTTTTTTCACTCAAGTTTTTCGGAATTTGTACAACAGTAAAGAAATACATTTGCCATATTATAAGAAACTAATATTGTTTAATTTTTCATGTGAGTACGGTTTAAAACTTAAAAAGATACTTTCTTAATATTTAGGTGGCATCTTACACGCAACAAAATTACAATGTAATTATTTCTTTGATGTCATAAGAAAATATTACATTTCCAGTGGAGTAAATTAAAATAAATTTTTAAGGAAAAGGGGAACCGAATGATGTGTAAGTATTTGTAAGGCAAGTCTTTTATTTATTTCTGACGTACAGTTTTGAGAAAAAGTTTACCTAAAAACATAGTATTTTTAAAAAGCATAAAAAATTACTAGTCAGTAATGATGGTTGTTGTCTAACTTGAAATTTTATTGCTATCACCGAAAAAGAATAAAATATTCAAAGAAAAACAATATTACCAATTATTAAATTTTTATGCTTTATTGTCATGCTTTACGTTTCTAGGCGAACTTTTTTTTTTTATTGGAATGTGCCAGTTGAGAAGAGACAGTTTATGTCTTTTCTCTTTCTACGCACACCAGATATTTTCTGAAAGAGATCTCAATCTTCTTAAATATATTCTTTCAATTCTTGCAGCGTTCGACGCTCGCTCGTAACCAACGTTTTATCATGTCTCAAGCAAACAATCCGATTGTGATCGATTGCTTCAGAGAGAAGCAATTCCATCAGTTTAAAAAATCACGAAATTTGCGACTAGTGAGAGAGGGGAAATGTAGTTATAACAATTGTAATCCTTTTTCATCTTTGAAAATGTTCTATTTAACTGACATATAAAATTCTTATTTATTACTTCTCATTTTCAAAAGATTTCTCGTGAGATAAAATAATTAAATAATTAAAGTAAATGGCTGATTTCCACATCACCTTTAAACTTTATACTTTTTCACTAGTACAGAGAAATAGTTGGGGAAAATGATGATGATAAAAATTCTTGAAAAATCTGGGGAATAGTATATTCAGAGTGGAGTTGAATCACATAATATAGCAATCATAATATCGTGATTACGAACAGGATCTGTCTCGTCTTTCAGTTTCGGAGACTGTATATACTATAATACTGTATATGTAATTTGCGCTTTAAGCTTTAGGCTATACTGGGCTCTCAGATTAATTAGAGATAAAATATACTGTAATATATATGATATATAAGTCACGTTTAAATTATGATTAATACGCAAACAAATTAATAGTCGAAATACAGCAAATATTAATTTTAAGTTATTATTGTAGATTTGAAATAAATACAAATAAAGTCTAATTGTATCTATGATGGTTACCCAAACAGTATCAAGAAATGGTGGTTAGACAAGAGAAATAAACAAGTAATACAGTAATATACATTTAATACAGATTTTTATTAGTATTCTGTTATTAACGAGATTTTAACTTGTTTTTAAACAAATTTACGTTTGAAATTTTTTTCTATATCAGCAATTAACTCTTTCATATTTTCAGTCCAAAGAAAATGAATAATTTTTGAGATGAAGACGGTCTAAATTGAGGAATAATATGCTTTGATATATTTCTGGTCTAATATGAGTGAATTTCTTGATGAGTTACAAAATATTTATTTATCCACTGCAAAGCAATGATTTTGTTTTTGTATCTGTAAACGCATACGTGAAATAATAAAACTTACACTGTAAAACCCGTTTTTAGAGTGTTTGTCGTGTAAAGTTAAAACCCACATGTGTTTGAAAGGCGTCTATTCGCCTAAACACCAACAATGAAAACCAAACACAAATGTTTAGAATCTAAACGCATGCTTAGATTTTTGACGATATGAAAAATAGTGGGGTCAGATTTGCGCTTATAGTCTAAAAGCCATTTCTAGTGTATTTCCCATTGTAAAACGTACTTATTTCATAGACAGTACGCATTAATTCCCATTTATAAGCAGTGTGACAACTTGTTTGGATAGATTCTAAAATGCATTGGAAATCAGAGCACAGATATCCTCTTACTGGATTATTGCAGCCCAAATTGAAATGGACTGAAAATAACGGATATTCCTGTCGTCACATGCAAAATATAATATCACTTATTGAATATATATATATATATATATATATATATATATATATATATATATATATATAATTTTAGTTAGGATTGCATAGGATAATGATCAATAGTGCAACACGTAAAGTTACATACATACTTACTTCACAAAAAGACCTTGAATGCGTTTGGTGATTGGCTGATACCACTAAATTTTCCTACACCGAGATATACGTCTTATATTGCACTTATAGGGAATTCGACTGCGTGATTCTTTTAGTATTCAAGTCGATTTCAGACCTTTGTTTTATTCAGTAGATAGAGAAAATGGAAATTTTAAACTGACTTTTTCATATTCCCTAATTTTCTTTTTTAAAAAAATAGTTTCTAAATTGTTGGTAGTGGTTAGAATGTGCTTTTATTATTACAATAAAATTTAAAAATCATCTTGTGTGTGTGTGTGTGTGTGTGTGTGTGTGTGTGTGTGTGTGTAAAACCATTTTTATAGAAACTTTTTATTTGAAAATTGCATTTATTTGCGCTTTTATCTTCTCGCGTGAATTATTACGTATAAAATAAAAGTAGTTAAGGAAATAGAACACCAAATGCTAACGAAAGAAAAATCAAGGACCCAAATCAAGTATAAAAAAAAATTTACCACCAAAAAAAAGATAAAAACTCGCAGGTCAAACAAGAAAACAGAATTTTCATTCCTCAACCTTTGCGCCCAAAACGCTAAATTTATGTAAACAAAACGTAAAATCAAAATAGAAGATTTTGGCGCCAAATTCCCGCGAGATAAATGACGCACTTCCAGTGAAAATAAATGGCGGGAAATCTCTTTCATTTTTTATTTATCTTTCATTTATTTTCTTTATATGTGGTTCTCTATTTTTAGTTATCTAAAAAGTTTTTTGATTTTTTTAGGAATAAAAATTAAAACATTACAAAGCAAGTTAATAATAATTAATAATAATAATAATAATAATTAATAACATTATTTTTTCAATGTATTTTGTTTCTTTATGTTTAAAATGCAATTTAATTTCACCCTTAATTAATAGAACATTTAATATATGTTAGATTATTTTAAATTACATAAGCAGTTGGAATTAACTGAACAACTTTTTAACAAAGTACAGTAGTTCCCCTCCAGACTTCTGGTGACGACTGCCCAGTTGGTCTGATATTTAAAAAAATAGACGTCAAAAGGTGTACGCCTTAGGTGATAATATGTGATATATACAGGGTGATCCGTTTGGGTATGGATAAAATAAAATTTATGTGAAATGGAAACAGTAACATTGTATAGTTTGTATAGTTCAATATTTGACAAACAATGCCCACAAAGATTCTGACAAACCTAGTTAGTCTTCAACATGACCGCCCCCCGCCCCATCTTCCGGACACGACAGAGGTCATAACGAAAGGCTAATTCTTACGACCACCTGCATGTGGTTTAGTGATAGACCCCGTTTCTTCAAATGTGCGGTACCACTGCACTATGGAGTCGTACTTAGGAGCTTTTCGAACACCATACACACGGCGAAATTCACGCTGTACCGCTATCACATTCTCAAACTTAGCAAACCAAATGACACATTTCGCACGTTGTTGTGCATTCGCCGCCATCTTCGAAACTGACATATGTCTCATAAGTCTGACAGCAGATGGCGCTCGTACGTCTGGCAGTGGATGGTATAGCCTATTACAAACTCCCACATTTTATGACCACACGTGCAACAGATAAGCGCTGTATCACTTCTCGGAAGATTCTCACAACGTTTTATTTTATCCATACCCAAACGGATTACCCTGTAATATTAATCCATATTTCGTAACACATAAAGGTGATATTTATGCTCTTATGTATTTCTTCACTGCTCGAAACTTGTAACGCTTTCTGGCAGTCCTACCGATCAGATACAGTATATCCATTACTCAATTTTTAGAATAATGTATTTTTTTAATAATGGGTTATTTTATGCGTTATACGCATTTAATTTTGTGTAGATAAATTTAAACGTAAATTTCATGTCACTGAAACCTTAAATTTAACAATGATTATTTATTAAATTAAATGAATGCAATAAAATTCCTGCGCATGTATGTGCGCCTGTGTCAAATATTTCATATATCACGTGACATTAGTTGCTCCTGTTAGTTTCCACTATAAATACAACCCAGTATTGTTATTGTGTTATCCAAAATATGATAATTTGGATTGTGTCAATGTTTTATATACATAATGCCTTTATGTGTAGTTTGAGCATACGAAAATACAGCGAATAATGTACTGTACATAAAAAAAAATTGTAGGCTGTCATCTATAGCAGCGGTCCTCAACAGGGGGTATGCGGACCCCTAGGGGTCCGTGAGTCGTGTTTAAGTGGTCCGTGAGTTGACTAGATTATATTCAGTAAAAAAAAAATTTTCCCTTTTTTTTGTGGTGGCTAATTTTGACTTCTAACCGATAACATTTTCGACTATTTGAAACTTTAAAGTTCCTATAAATATTTTGCTACGTCGTAGCCAATGTCGTAACACCGCTTCCCGTTGATCAGCAAAGTTAAGCGACATTGGATCTGGGTAGTAGTTGGATGGGAGACCGTCCTCCGCGTCCAGATTATGTAGCGACCCGTGGTTCAGATCTCACGTAAAGCTGTAGGTCCCCTCCGTCATATGATATTAGATGTTGCGAAGGAGGTTAAACAAACCCAATAATTATTATTATTCTATAAATGTTTTTTATGACCATCTTATGTTTCCAATTCATGAACTGAGTTTTTAGTACAAATGAGCCCCTTCTCTGTTTTTATGCTTTTTTTATTTTTATGTAAACATAACAGTGGTAAGTTTTACGCATTTTTATTACATTTTTACTCCGACTTTGAAGTATAAATCAAGACTAAAAACTATACTAATCTGGATACCTCAATATGTCTATTGCCCCCAAAATATCAAGATTTTGATAAAGGGTCCGCAGTACAAAAAAGGTTGAGGAACGCTGATATATAGGACATAAGGTGAGCGTCAATAATCTGGCGTGCCAAAGTTCGACAACTCCCAAAATTCGGCACAATTTAAAAAAATAATAAAAAATTTATATTTTCACTACTCTGGCAATTTTCTCCAAAACCCGCGGTGCCGGGTTTTGGAGAAACCACGCTTTCTCTTTATTTAATTGTAGCAGTGGCATGCTTTGCTCGCTTTTTGCCTGTTCTTTCTGTGCTTAAAGTGTTTAAAATATATATATTCCAGAATCCGGAAAATTCCTTAATCCGGCATTATCGAAATCCACCTGTACAAGTTCCATAACTTATAATAGGCCTACGAGAGTAATAGGTCTAGAGACCCTGGGCCAACAGCTTATAAGACTACAGGAGTCCTACAAGCTCTGTAACGCCTACTGGTTAGTGGCATGCAGGAGCTAAAGCCCTACCTCAAGCCTACAGGCCTTATAGGTCATAAGGGCATAGTGCCTAGCTTATTGGCACACAGGCTACACAGGTAACAGAAGTAACAGCCCAACTAAGGATAATGTTTAAAGTCTATATAAACGATACGCCTAAGCGTATAAGTTATTGAACTTGTATGTCCTATAGATGACACCCTACATTAGGACTAACAATCTACCGGTGCCTACAATTTTTTTTTTAACATTTTTTTAATGTCATGTAAATTACAATGTTGATCAAGGAGTGGATGTAGTCCTCGGCCTATCATTTATATGGACTTTAAAAAAATGCCTTTGATAAGGTTAATTAAGTACTTTAGAAATAGGGCAGATGATGTAAATCTAGGCGTTTTAAAGTTGGTATCATAGTAGTAGGCTAATAGCCTAGGTTGTAGCTATGTCATTAGCATATTTTGAATTTATTATGTACAACCTGCCTTTGAAATTATAATTATATTTATACTGAGAACTTTGATAGCATTTAGCAATTTCTTTAAATAATTTGTGATATTTTGAGGGTATATTTTACTTCTCCACATAAGCTCAGTAAAGAACTCAACAAAAATAGGCAGCATTTTTTTAAAACACAATTAGCATTGAATTTGATGCTGCATACAATACCACTATTATTGTTCCATAATGGTGTACACATTACCAAATAGTACTTTGAAACCCCACTGAAACTCATCAATTGTACTGTACTCAGTGCTTAACTTGTAAAAAAAGAAGTGGTGGAACGTTAGCGAGCCGGAGGCAGAGGCGCTTAGTAGCGCTGTGGCCCGTAGGGGCACGGTGCACGGAGCGCGGGGAGGTTGCAGGAGGTAGTATCCCCCTCCTCCTGGAGTGTTTGGGTGGTCTCCCCCACGAAAATTTTCTATCAGGGTGCTTCTGAGATGCTATTTCATGGCGCTGTTTCATTTAACAGATCTCATCCAATGTTTTCTATATCAGCATAGTACAGGGCTTACCGCCAATGCACCAATTACCACCCAATTAATCCTATCAGATCTAGATTGTGTATAAAATAATAAACGTATTCACACAAGTGAAAAAAACTTGCGCATGTATTTAAAGAGGTTTTGTTGGCCTGGGTGTGGAAATTTAACTTCAAGCCGTCGTTTTGACATGTTGAACTCGTTCATCGACGTGTGTTTATAAGACAGTTTTGCCGCTACGCAGTGTTGCCAGAAGCTGTGAAATGGAAACCTTTAGAAATCTCTGACAGTTCTCCTTTTATTTCAAAAGGTTGCTATGCCTCTAAAACTCTAGAAAATGTAAAATATCGTAATGACTAATGAAAAAATATTTCCTCTAGGGTTATTTATCAAATGATGTTATTATATACACCTAGGCCTCCTACTATAAGAGAGGCGTGCCCCGGTTGTTGTTTAGCATGCTCCCGCTCCGACTATCAGTCGGTAAATACTTTCAGTGAGACAATCGGTGCTAGAAATACTTCATACAAAAAGAAATGGCAGGCCAAATATAAATGCCGGAACGCCGTTCCGGTGCGTTCCGGCATAAATTAACCACTGACTGTACATCAGGTTTACGGTACAAACTATGATAATGTAACAAGGTTTATGATAACGACCTCTTTAGCCTCGCATATTATTAACTTGTCCAAAGGTTTACTAGTTAATAATAATGAAGTGAAAAGCAAAAACCTGCTTACGCGTTTTACTTCGAAATATGAGAAACTAAAACTAAATTTAAGAGGTCAAGTTTTCCAGTAAATATTTGAACCAAACTTTTCCCATCGTTCCAAGTTTGTATTTTTCATCAGTTTTGTGCACACTAAAACACCTTTCCAAAAAATCTGTAAGGTATAGCCAACGATACAGTATTTCTGGTAATTTGGAAATAATATGAACACCATAATTAGACATTGTGTTTTTTTTCATTATACAGGGTGGGCCGTAAGTTTCCATACATAGGAAAAATAAACATTTTTTTATGGACAACCATTTTTATTTATATAATATGCTCTACATGGTTGCCATTGTTTTGAAAACACATTTCAATACGTGTTCCCCACTGTTGATGAACACGCATTAGCACAGTTGACGTTATGCTTGTAATGGCGTTGGTGATACGTTCCTTTAGATGATTTATGTCTCGTATCTTTTCCTGATACACCATGGCCTTCAAGTGCCCCCAAAGATAGAAATCAAGGGGGGTGAGATCTGGGGATCTGGGAGGCCACTCCACAGGACCACGCCGACCAATCCAAGCATCCGGAAACTGCTGCTGATCCAAATACCGACGCACGTGAAGACCATAATGAGGTGGAGCTCCATCTTGCTGGAAGTAAACTGGGAAGTTACCTTCCTCGTTTAGCAGGGATGGGAAAATCTCTTCTTGCAACATGTTAAGATACCTTTCGGCATTAAGATTTCCACTGACAAAAATTGGTCCAATAATTCTGTCACCCCATATCCCGGCCCACATCATCACTTTACCGGCACCTTGCATCTTCGTCGGACTCAGCCAGTTAGGGTTAGCATTACTCCAATAACGTATGTTTTGCCGATTAACCTCTCCATTGACGTAAAAATTTGCTTCATCAGTAACATAAAAACAAACGTTTAATTTTTCCTATGTATGGAAACTTACGGCCCACCCTGTATGTATATATATATATATATATATATATAATATATATATATATATATATATATATATATATATATATATATATATATATATATATATACAGGGTGTCTCATAAGTCTGGAACCAGAGGGTAAAATAAGTAATTCATGTTTTTCCGTTTATGCAAGTGCTCATAATGTCTTTGAGTAAGGAAAAACGCATCCAGATAATTCTGCTCATAGGAAATCGGAGTCAGAGGGAGGTCGCTGAGGAATTTAACAGATTGCATCCGGACCGCGCGCCAATAACACACAGCTGTGTCGGCAAACTTGTAGCAAAGTTCAGGGAAACGGGATCCATAGGAGATAAACCACGCAGTGGACCTCCGAGGACATCCACCGACGATGACACAGCCGCTACCATCCTCCCTCATTTCACAAACAGTCCCCAAAAGTCTCTTCGGCGTTTTTATTGCCGTTTTTATAATTTTGCCCCATGGTTCCAGACTTACGGGACACCCTGTGTATATATATATATTATCTGAAGTTCAGATACCGCAAATAAAAATTCTACGTTACGTATTTTCAAATATTCAGGTAGTGTTGAGTGTATTAGTACTCTACTCCACTTGTAATGTGAAAATTTACGATATATTCTCTAAATTATATTAAATTAATTATTAATTCAGCTATTATACTATATGTGCAGAAGATACAAGCATGGTTTTAAGAACAGTTTTTTGTGGTTAAAATAGTAGTGAGCATGTACACATGAAATTTTATGGTTTATACTTAGTCATTCTTTAAACCACATTATTTTATTGTTGATATACTATAGCAATGAACATGTAATTAGAAAATGTACATAAAAAAGAGAAAGCCGCAATGGCCTCGGTGACTTGGACAAAAGCTTAAAACTACAGGCAACTACAGTCTCACAGTGTTCCCATCTGGCACGCGAGAGAGGAGTGTTACCCCTTGCCCTAAACACTTGCTTATTTAGGAATCACTTCTGACGAAGCTGTCTCGAACAACATCGCACTTTGTCAAAATGTACACAAAATTGGATGTACAAGTTCGCCAGATGAAGTTGAATCCGAGCACAAATTTTGTAAACATCGCAAATAATGCCAGTTTGTCACAACAAATTCAGCTCAGCTAAATGTCATTTGCATAAAGCTGGCTGGAAGGGATGTGTAATTCAATGAAAAAAAACTGCTTACTGTTGCCACTGTAACGTGAAAATTCTCTCTCTCTCTCTTAATATGGTTCAAGATTTGAACTGACCTATGTCATCTTAAAGCTCTTTCGTTGGATAATTTTAATTAGTTTACAATGAATGGACCTCTCTATGGATAAGAAAAATGAACGATTAATCATTTCAGGAATTTGAAGTGCTACCCATAAAATGCATTTAGCGATTCTACTAAATGCATGGTTACTGTTAAAGGTCATCCCCTTCCGTTTTTCCAGCACGCAAGATCTTTTGCACTTAAATAGAGTGTGTATGTTCAGCAAAGAGATTATGCAGCATGGTCGCACTTATCCTCAAGAAAAACATTCTTCACCGAATGGATGAGACCATACAAAGGACCTTATACTGAAAACATTTGAGAGTACCTTGACCGTGAACAAGAGAAAGGAAACTTCTTTCCACATCTAAACCAGCTCGAAAGGAAACTCTGACTTACTTTTTACAATATCTTGACCATGTCATAATAGGAAAACTGATTGCCTTTGTGCCAAGGTGTGTCCTAACCCTTCTTCATGAAACCCATAGAAAAGCTATCTTATATTAAATACCTTAAATAAAAGAAAGCCGCAATATTATACATATTATGTACTATAATAAATTTACTTTTGTTGCATGGATTCTGGCTGTGTCCTCTCTCTCTCTCTCTCTCTTCTCTCTCTCTCTCTCTTTCATATATATATATATATACATATATATATAAACTGTTTCTAAATTTCTAAAACCCTTTTGATAGTAATCAATAAATAGGATTTGTTTTTTTGATCCCATTGAAATACTTTGCTATTCATCCTCTGAAGAGTAATAACTAACCTGCAAGTTTTTCGATGGCATTTTTCTTCCAATCCTATTAATAAATAATGACTTAATAATGGAATAAGAAAAGTTTTAGTTGCTCTTTCGCTCTTGTTCTTTTAACTCTTTATCTGAAGACGCGTCTCACGAGGATCGCTCGACATTCGGAATGTTTGTATTGCTTTTATGAATAAGAAATAATTTCATTTATTACCGTTTTTTTAATTACATTCATATTCTTGGATTTTTGCTAAGTTTAAAGAATAATCTTTTGTAGTTTACTAATTTTATATTTTAATGACTAATTATCTTTATTTTTCAGTAACTATTTTTGAATGTGAGTTAAGATAACTATTTTTTTTATGCCAATACAGTATACATTTCAGAAATTTGTTTCATTTAAGAGTATGATCAACGTTGACCTCAATAACTTGATTTAAACGTGCTATGAAATTTCAAACATTAATTGCTAAAATCCGCAATTCTGTTTGTTACAGCTATGATTTCATTTTGTAGTTGATCAACTGTCCTTGAATTATTTCTGTAGACTTTGTCCCGTAAATAATCCCATAAAAAATAATTGCGAGGAATAAAGAATTTACTTTAGCACAAACTGTTCAAAATTTCATAACACGTTTAAATCAAATTGGTGAGGTCAGCGGTGATCGTACGTTGAAAGTGTTTTTCATTAAAAAAAAAATTCTAAAGTGTATACTTTATTGGCATAAAAATAGTCAGTCCTTTATTGAACGGCATATACAGTGTGTGTATATATATATATATATATATATATATATATATATATATATATATATATATATATATATATATATATATATACTTGTCAACCTACGTTTATAAATATCTAAATACATTGCTTTTCAGTGTCTGTTTTTTTTATGTATATTCAGCTTTAATAACGCTTCTCTCCTGGAAGGAAGTGCTTTTCGTATGCAAATCCTGCGCCATCAAGTTAAGATTTTTTAAATAACCGTATCCAATAATACAGTAGACTAGACCTTGTATGTATATATATCATCCTTTAGTGAATCCGAGGTTTTATACCGGGAAAAATATTTGCAGTACACAGTCATTTACAGAAGTCGGAATACATTTGCTGGCCCTGAATAAGTCTACTTTTACTTAGGTGCTTAATGATATGGCTATTCATAAGTGACTCAGACTCCTTTCACCAATGAGTGAGGTAAGAAAAATTGGTCTTAATTTTTAGGTTCTGAGAATTACCCTTTTATGAGTATAGGACCAGCTGGTTCCCAACCGGTGGGCCATGGCTCACTTACTTGTCTTTTAGCATTATGTTAATAAATGTTAATAAAAAAATTTGCCTATTAAGCCTTGTGTAAACATGATAACAGCTCAGCAACATGGGAGGTGGCCCATGAGTTATTCGAATTAGCTCTAGTGGGCCGTCGCCTCAAAAAGGTTGGGAACCATTGATCTATGATGAAGTTACGTAATTCTTTCAAAGATAAAAAAAAACGGAAACAGCAGAAGGGTTTGGGAAGAACAGGAGCAAGTTCAGGGGAGCAGTTTTTTAAGACAACAGGAGGAAATTTTATCTGGACCTGAGGCCTTAATTTATTTTAAGTTTATCAAAGATGCGTTTAACGTTCTTGGCTTTCAGTCTTAAGTCTGAAATAAAAAGATATCTCGTGTTCAGACGAGGGATTCTTCTATCGTCTTCTTGAAGGGTAAAGTCAGAAGCAAACATCTGCGAGAGAAAGATTGTTGGCATTCTCTGAGAACTGAAAAATAATGGACAATGAAGCTGGGATAACGGCGGAATGGAGGAGTGACTGTTGAAATTTGAGTTAAAAGCTTAAAGATTAGGCAACAGTATTTTAAAATAAGCATTAGGGTTATTTAAAATTTTGCTAGCTTGTTTGCTGAAAGGACTGAATTTTGCTAATTTGATAACTACTCGTATTTTAGAATTAGTTCTTGCGTGATAATAATTTAAAGCCTGATGGGTTCTAGAGATTTGGTATTTTAGAAATGCTGCTTATAGTTGGTTTTACTATTGTTGTAAATTTGCCTTTTAAGTGAAGGTTTTATAAAAAGTAAATTTATTCATGCCCACATTCAATGTTGTCGGAAATAGAAGAATTAGTTGAAAAGTAAGAAGTCTAGAGGAAAGAGAAGTAAAAGTTATGGAGACCGTCCCAATCCGCCCTTTCATAATGCCATTTATAATCACGGTGAGTTCAGTGGGAACAGTCTTCTTAATTGGAAAGACAAGTGGCAGTAAAGACTGTGCTGTGTAGATGAACCAAGAAGAGAGGATAAGAATTGCGAGAGGTCGCGAGAAATATATACAACTGATATCCATGATGGGCGTTGAAATCAGGGATTGCGTTGGCTAGTTAACAAATTGGGTAAGAATGTAGAGTAAGAGTCAGCAAAGTGCTCCCCCTCCTCACTAAATGGATTATTGCGAGAGGAGAACACAGCTTCTCCACTCTATGTAAATTGAATTTTCCCAGCATCACGATTTTAACGTAGAATCGGGAATAGTTTCGTTTATGAAATCTGTTACATGGTTGGACAGACTGGGCACCATTAGAGCATTAAGAGAGAGAGTAAGAGAATCTGTAAAAGGAGAAATCAGAATTAGGAGAAAAGTCGGATATGACGTTAAAAGCTGTTCCAAATCTGGCATAGCAACATAGCCCACTCTTGATCTTAGATTAGGAAAAAGCCGGGAAAGTCAAAACGAGAAATAATGAAACGTGAAAAATGAGTTTCACTTAAGAAAAGCAAATGTGGGTTAGGAGAGTGAAGCTCCAGACTGGTGCAGAGTCTCCTTATATTACAAAAGTTGAATGAAAAATGATGATTCATGGGCAGTGTTGGGCACTAAAGCGTTAATTCGATAACAGTTAATTAACGAAGTTAACTTTTTTTAACGGACTATTAACGGAAGTTAATTTCCATTTATCGCTATCGGACCAGTTAACTTCCGATAACTCGATATTTAGTCTGTTAAAGTCCGTTAACACGTTAACTGCGAGGAGTCATTCACGGAAGATCACCGCTCCGCGAATGAATTCACTCCGCCATAACTTCAGTCTGCCAATTCCGTCCTCTGCCGCAGTGGAACGGCTCTTCTCTCTCGGCAAGGACATCCTGAGGCCCAAGAGGTCAAGACTGGCAGTTGAGCCTAACTTTGAGAAGTTGGTCTTTCTGAAGGGCAACCAGCACATTGTGTCATAGTCTTTAATAAATGTGCCTAAAATTTAATTTTACCTTTCAGTTCCCGCCATAATAATTCTCTGGTAAATTAAAATTTAGTTAATGGTTAGTGGTTACAAGGGTTTCAAAACATGTAATCAGTACATTTTTTATTAAAAATAAAAAAAAAAGTTATTAAAGCAAAAAGTTGCAAAACTTGATAAAAATACAGTTAAATACCTACTTATTGTTGGATTTTGCATAAATAAACATTTTCTATGGGTTTTAAAGCTTTTTTCCTTGATTTTTTTAAATGTTAGTAAATAAATAGTTATCGTTAACGGATTATCGTTAACTTCCGTTAACTTTGTAGTAAAATTATCGGATTATCGTTATCGGAGTTAAAAATTGGGGTTAACGGATTATCGTTATCGAAGTTAACTTTTTGGTTAACGGTGCCCACCACTGTTCATGGGTGTTTGACCCATGATAATGGCTTCTCTCACTTCCTGAGTGAAATGTTAACGGTCGGGTGGTCCTGGGCAACCATTCAAGAACGGTTCAAATATTTCGAGTCACACTTACGATAACATTAAAAACCTCAGGCATTATAAATTTTAAAAAGAATAGTTATGGCTATATACGTATAGCGTAAGAAGAGAATATGCATGAACGATGAAAACATGTACTGTAATGTCATGGCCGTTAAATCCAGTAAAATGCGTGTAAAATATTGAGGTTATCCCAGTAGCTCGGTAAATAACAAATCGACTTGACCTCTTCGTTCATTACCTTCACTCCTGCCCCGCTGAGAGGTCGCACCGCAACTATAAAAGAAATCTGCGTTATAATCAGCATTTAGGGTTCCTCCCGAAACCGGTTCAAGAGTATCCTCGACCGGCATGAAGTCCCCTTACATCGTTCGTGGAACAAAGAGTGTCTCACAGGATTGGGATCCACACCAACTACAAACTTGATAGGTTGCCAAATCTCTCTCTCTCTCTCTCTCTCTCTCTCTCTCTCTCTCTCTCTCTCTCTCTCTCTCTCTCTCTCTCTAGCAGGTCCCAAAAAGGAACAGAAATCTTGCCACGACCCGTGAAACAAATATGAATAAACAAAACTTCATACAGTAACATTTTATATATATATATATATATATAAAATTTTATATATATATATATATATATATATATATATTATATATATATATATATATAGTGTATTTTCAGCAAAGGAAATAATTTTAAAAGCAAAAATTTATTTATTTCAAGAGGGAAATAAAAGGCACTTTTTCTTTTAAGGTTTAAAAGGAACTGTTTGAAAGGAGGAAAGTTATTTTTGGTTCAGGTAAATAAATAAAAATGCCGATAAACAAGTATAAATAATTTCTTACCATATACCATACTTATACGTACCATCAGTTCAGAAAGTCCTGTCATGCATGAAAGTCCATGCATCTTGCCTATAAATATCAGTAAGATATGTGGTGTTTCACGACAGGACATTTTTAATCGATTGTGTAGTTATAAATTAAATGCTTGTGTCAACCTTTTAGCATGCTTGTGGCAGGGCTGTAAAAGGCTGCAAACGTTTGAAAGACAAACCGTGATTGGTCACTGTCATGAAGTCTGTGAGCTACTGTATGTTACACTCAAATATATATATATATATATATATATATATATATATATATATATATGGGCTACGTCGTGGCCAATGTCGTAACACCGCTTCCCGGAGAGCAGCGAAGTTAAGCGACATTGGGTCTGGGTAGTAGTTGGATGGGAGACCGTCCTCCGCGCGCAGATTATGTAGCGACCCGTGGTTCGGATCCCACGTAAAGCTGTAGGTCCCCTCCGTCATATGACCTTAGATGTTGCGAAGGAGGTTAAACAACCACAATGAAAATATATATATATATATATATATAAGTTTTAAAATGTAATACAACTCACAGATTTTAAATGCCAAACACAGCATAACGAGGAGTGAGTAAAGCTATGATTGGCTGATAATACCCAATCAGGGATTTGTTTTTCAAACGTTTTTATGGACTTTCCATAAACGTGCATGAAATAAAAGTAGAAGCAAGCACTTAATATATATATATATATATATATATATATATATATATATATTTCCCGTGCTGTTTCGTTTTATAAAATATATGGCATAATATCTACACAACTCGCTCGCTAATGATGTCGATTCCTGTTTTGGCTCGCTTGAGGAAGTCCAAAATAGGTATAATAATATATTAGCAGTGAGCAGGGCCGGAAAATGGTACAGCGGTCAGGTCAAGTAACGCGGCCCATTGCCCTAACTTCCGGATTATTATTCCCCGCACCATCGTGATTCGAACTCCCAACCTCAGTTTCATCACTTCGTTTATAGGGAAACTGTGTTACCCATTCAGCTACGGACGCTAATAAATGGGTATAGAATGATTGATGTCTATTTAATGAAATGTTTCCAAAACAGTCCGTGTCCACGCGGTTCGGATGAGGGACTACTTTTAAATTTAGGGTTTTGGGGGGGGGGGGTTATATTTTAATACAGAGTGTTTCAGGGGAAAATGTCGCTGCTATGTTTTCAGACTGGGTATTCATGATAGGCACGCCATAGCTAGGTTGCATTTATATGTTTAGCTGATTATACCTTAGCTGATTACACTAGGCAACAAAGATTTTGTTACAGAAGACCAAATAGGTGCTCCTAGCTAATTTCGGTATGCTGATTTCAAATCTATAATTAGATTTTTTCTATCACGTCTAGATTTTGTGTAAAATGCAAATCACTTTTAGTAAAATTTTCTACCACGTCCAGATTTTGGTTTTAATCGGCTTAATGCCAGTAATATGAAACTTGCTTTTCAAGGTTAAAGCAATTTTTTTTGCCAACTATATACAAATTCGAACAATTTTGCTAAATAAAATTTATCCCGAGTTGTTTTTATAGCATTTGTTTTGTACTACGGTGTGTATTTCTTTTTATTTTGCACATCGTAATAATTACTTTCTACGTTTTTTCAGATATTGTATGGTAATTCAAAATGGCATCAAATAGACGTGCTTGTGTAAATCACCCAGACAACTTCTGCTTTGTCTGTGGACAATATACACCTAAGCCACAACGTAGAAACATAACAACAAAGATTAAACTTGCCTACAAGTGTTATTTTGACTGTAAGTTAGGAGACCAACAGAGGGACTGGGCACCACATATTTGCTGTGCACAGTGCAATGCAATGTTAATAGCTTGGATGAATGGTAAAAGAAAAGCTATGCCGTTCTCAGTCCCCATGGTTTGGCGTGAGCCGAAAAATCACTTCAATGATTGTTATTTTTGTTTGACAAAGATTGCTGGTTTCACAAAGAAAAACAAATCAAAGATCACGTACCCAAACTGCGAATCAGCAATGAAACCAGTACCACATGATGAAACAAATCCACCACCAGTTCCACCAGCAACGATAACAGACAGCAGTTCATCTGAAGATTCTGCTAGTGATATAGAAACAGGGAAAGATGGCATATATGTTCCAGATGCAAATATTTCCCCACATTTGTTAAGTCAAGCGGAGTTAAATGACTTAGTGCGCGATTTGGAATTACCAAAAGAAAAGGCAGAGTTGCTTGGTTCAAGACTTCAAGAATTTAATCTTCTCCAACCAAACACCAAAGTTTCTCATTTCCGCCATCGCCATTTGCAGTTTTCATCATTTTACTTACAGGAAGAAAACGTTTGTTTCTGCCACGATATCAGTGGTCTGATGCAAGGGATTGGCTGTCGCTATGATCCAAAAGAATGGAGACTGTTCATTGACTCTAGTAAAGCTAGACTTAAAGCTGTATTACTGCACAACGGCAATGAAAAACCTTCAATACCTGTAGCACATGCCACTGGCCTTAATGAGACTTATGAATCGATGAAACTGCTGCTAAGACTCATCAAATATAAGGACCACACATGGAATATTTGTGGCGACCTTAAAGTTGTATCATTACTTCTTGGGTTACAGTTGGGCTACACAAAGCATATGTGCTTTTTGTGTCTATGGAACAGCAGAGATGACAAGAACCACTACAAAAAACATGATTGGCCATCTAGAACTGAACATGTTGTTGGTAAATACAATGTGAAACACCCAGCACTTATTGACCCTCAGAAAGTACATCTTCCACCACTTCACATTAAACTTGGCCTTATGAAAAATTTCGTGAAGGGTATGGATCATCAAGGTAGTGGTTTCCAATATTTAAAGGATAAATTCAAAGGAATATTGACAGATGCTAAGCTAGAAGCTGGAGTTTTCACTGGACCACAGATCCGCAGTGTCATCCACGACTCATCGTTTCCATCTAACCTAAATGAGAATGAACTAGGAGCATGGACATCTTTTGTTGAAGTTGTCAAAAATTTTCTTGGAAACCACAAAGCTGAAAACTACCGTAAACTCGTAGAAAACATGCTTAAATCTTATGAATAATGGGATGCAGAATGTCTTCGAAAATTCATTTTTTACATTCTCATCTTGACTTCTTCCCGGCCAACCTTGGGGCTGTAAGTGACGAGCATGGTGAGCGCTTCCACCAACAGATCTCAGTTATGGAAAACAGATACCAAGGTAATTTCAACCCAAATATGATGGGAGATTATTGTTGGTTCCTGCAGAAGGAGCTCGTCATCCTACAAGCGACAAAGGAAGAGGACACACCAAAGTTTCACTTAAGAACAGGAATTTGCCTTTCAGTAGTAACAACAAAATACTAACGCGCTTTGGGTGGATGGTTGGGCGCAGGGTGGTAACTCCGCCAGCGGAATTCCGCTGTCTGTCTTAAGCCAGAATAAAGGAGTAAAGACATCCCTGTTCACTAATTATTTAAGTATGCTTAACATAAAATGTGGCACGGAAAAGTAGCTTAGACGGCTTTCGTAATAGAAGCGGGTGAGA
>JAJOZX010001235.1:700000-892500 GCA_023014485.1 Bathynomus jamesi | reverse complement strand
TGTCTCAAATACTTGAAACATACATACTGTATATTTTATACCCATCAATGCTTAAAACTACGTTTGCATTTGACACTTTTCTGTCGACACTATTTTCGAGAGAAAACTTTCATAGTGTAAACGGTTTGGAAGTAACTCTCCGACAGTAGCGACATATCTCTCGACATACGACCTATCCAGCCTTTTTCTCTAGTGTTAATGACTTGAATAATAAGTCCCAACTTGCCCTCACACATCCCTCAGAAATAAAAGCGAGTTCGATTTTTTTTGCCCTTCTCTCAACCGTTGTTTGCAGTGTGGGAACCAGAACACCTGTGTTGTGGTTTGTTAGTAATGAAATTACTAAAAAGGTTATCGAGTAATATGAAAAATACCCTGCTCTGTAGAATGTGTGTTGCCCAGAGTACAAGGATCGAGAAAAGAAGAGCAGTGCATGGAAGGAGATGGCTGAATGCATTGGATCAGAGGTTTCTGCACTGACGCATGTGTTCCTTGTACTCCACCTCTGGCTATCGACAGCTTCACCCAACATGATCACATTTCTCTTCCTTTTTGTTTCTTGATATGTAAAAATAACAACACTGCAGCCGCGACAACAGCCTCTTCCCAAACAGAGAGCCATCCTGACGCGAACTGGTAATACAAGATGCACTTGTCTGACAGACCGGTGTCTGTGAGAACAATGTTAAATGATTTGGAAAAAGTGTTGACGTTTCTTCTTGAGAGCTTCTCTCCTAGTAGTATGGATCCATATTCTCAAAATATTTTTTCTCAGATGTGAAGAAGGTTGGCAGTTCGGTACGGTACGAAATTATTTTCGTAATTCGAACCGGAGAAAAATATCGTACCGTAATTTCGAACCGTACTTAAAGAAAGGATTTCGTACCGTACCAGTACGAAAAAATATCGTACCGTAATTTCGTACCTCATTCGTACCTCGAAAAAACCTGGTGATGAGGGAAGCAGGATAGATGATGAAAAATATTACATACGTTTCACCTTGTTTATTTCCTTTATCAAACTTCGAAGTATCTACGACCGGCCCTGGGCATACAGCCAAAAACACGTATAACGGACGAAATAAATGATAGTAAAAGCTGTCTAAAGCGTGGCATTTGCTTCATAGTAAAAACATTTGGTTATGCATGCGAAAAGGTAGCTTTCCTTTTACTCCTTTCTCCTACCTAGGTAGTAAATGCTTTTACTTAAACCATTTAGTAGAAGTAAATGTTATATTTTTATGCGTATCACCCAATTACGAGTGCCCTTCAGACCAATATAAATTATTTGTATATATTAAGCATTACGATGTTTGAAACAAAAAAAAAAAATAATAATTAATGATGATATAAAAGGTGTAGCGTTTAAATTTTTTTTAATAATTTACAGATTTACCTCGTAAAATCCATAGAGAATACCTTTTTAAAGATTCCTCGTAACTTACCTTAGGACGCTCGGAGTTGACCTCATGAAAATTAACAAATGTAGAAACACAAGACACCAAAGTAACCAGGTTTCACTGAAATTTGGAAAAACGTTTCAAGGATAAAGTGTCCCGTTAGTCCGGTCACTATAGCCTAACTGGGCTGGGTACCAAAAAGGTACAAAAAAAAAAGACCGTACTTTCGTACCGTACCATAACTCGAAAAAAACATCGTACCGTAATTTCGAACCGTACTTATAAAAAAAAAAAAAAAAAAAATCCATTCTGTACCGAACTGCCAGCCTTGGAAATGACTGACAGAAGTGTCGTGAGAAAAGTATCAAATGTAAACATGGCTTAAGACATTCATAATTGCGGCTGAAGTGGAAATAAAATGAAAAGCTTAACAGTCATACGCCCATTTCAGGGTACGAGCGGCTTGCTGCAGCACTGCCAAGCAAATAGGAGGTCAATGTATTGACAAAGCTTCCGTACGTAATTCATCGTTAATGAAAACAACAATGGTTTGTTTTCTTATTATCCAAAAAATATCCAAATCCATATCCATTGTTCATGCTAGTTTCGTCAGTCCCCACTGCAGACACTCCCAGTTATCATCAGTCACGGTACATGATTCTTCAGGAGCAAGACGCACCAACAGCTTGTGTTTCGTCCAAAGCGCACTCGCTCCATTTAGAATCGGCAGGGCTCTATCTGCGTTCTACATTCACACGAAAATAATGCACACACACCACACACAACACACACACAACACACACACACACACACATATATAATATATATATATATATAATATATATATATATATATAATATATATATATATATATATATATATATGATACACACAGACCGTGCATGGAACAAGGAACTCTTCTAGGAAAATTAAATCCACTGTAGTCCGAATAAGTAATGGTAAATGACAAATACTATTTTTTCTCTTTTTCATGATGCTAGCCCAACGTGGGCAATGGGTCACTCACAAAGAGGTCCCAAAAATATAGCTTCCCTCACCAGCTATCTGCAAAGCAGATAGGATCCAGCTTTGGGACAGGATCTAGGGTTAAAGCAGCCTAGCCCAGCTACATTTAGAACCTATATATATATATATATATATATATATATATATATATATATATATATATATATATATATATATATATTAATACGAGGCAAAATGAAACACTTAAATTTCTCTGCAATGTTTCTGATATTGGGTTTAAAATTGCTATATAATTCTCTGACATCGATTAAGTTCTTCTTTTGGGGACAATTACTGCAATTTTTGTTTTACTTTTGCTGAATTAGAATGAAATTTATGCCATCTTACATTGTCTGTGTGAACAAAACAATTACAACTTGTATTGTTTGGGAAATTTATTATATATATATATATATATATATATATATATATATATATATATATATATATATATATATATATATATATATATATATATATATAGGGTGTCCACAAAGTCCTGTTCCGGTTTTAAAATTTCATTACAACAAAACTAAAAGAGATAGAATAATGCAGTTTTTTTGCATTTGTTGCTTAACTAATAAGATTTTTTCTTGATTTACAGGTTGTAATCTGAGTGTGTGTGTGTGTGTGTGTGTGTCAAAGCTATTGGCTTCTTCTTAGGGAAACGGAGCTTACAGATGAAAAGAAGGACCAACACAACAGCAAACATTTTCGTTTATTTTTTGTACTTCAGACGTTTCAAAAAATCGTTCATCATCATCATTGAATTATAAATCTTAAAACCTTAAAACAAAAATAAGAATAAATAATTAAAATTACATCAACACCAAAGAAAATTAAAATCATTAAAATAAAATAAAATTAAATTAAAATTACCTCAAGTGGTAAATACACAATGATTACGTCAACCTCCATATTCGGCAGATACTGAGAGAAAACTGTATGGTCAGTTACATTGGAAGGCACGATATATCTATGAAAGTAGGTTGGTTGGTTAGTTAGAAGAGGTGTAATTTGTAAGATGAACTATTGTTGTTAATGGAGGGTTTGTTTCTATAGATGTACAAAGATTCTAAAATTCGGAGTTCTGTAAGGTTATTAGTTCTTGTTAGAATTTCGAACTGAGTTTTGTGAAGGGGATGGTTGTTTTCATTCAATCTAGGTATTTTCGCCGCAGGAATTTGGCCGCCGGACTTTTCGCCGCAGGACTTTTCGCCGTAGGAATTTTCGCCGCAAGAAATTTTCGCCGCAAAGAATTTTCGCCGCAAAATATATAATTTGTATAGATATATAAATATAAGCCTACCAAATTTTCGGAACTCTCTAATACGTCGGGTTTGGATGACTTGGAAATTTTCATTTATTCATTCTCTTAAATAAGTGATTTCATGTACTTCAAAGGTTTTGAACCCTTAGGTTTTTAAAAACCATTTTTGATGGGTTAAAGTGATACTGCACATGCAATAACAGATACTGTCAAAGTTTTATAAAATCGTATTGGAAGTGTGAAATAAAAAACTGCAAGGCAAGAGTGCATACAATTTTAGAAAGTGACGCTAAAATAGTAATTTGCAAAACATTTGGTGAGCATAGTCATTCTGCAAACCCATCAAAGCCTAAAGTGTACGCCACAATAGCAAGTATGAAAACGACTGCTACTAACTCCCAATTATCTGCAAGATCACTAATTGCCGATGCTTCTGCAAGCCTAGATGATGCGGGTTGTTATCTAATGCCATCAATTGCAACTTCATCAAGAAATATTAGAAAATGGAGGCAAAAGAATATGGATATGTTGCAAAAGTACATAATAGAACGTAAACTACGCTAGGATCTTTAGGAGACATTTTTTAAATGAATCCATCAAATAAAACGTTAAAACTAACGAAAATATTACGACTTAACCTAACCAATCGTCAACTTATTTTTTATTTTTTAAAAATTCTTTTGCGGCGGCGAAAATTCTTTGCGGCGAAAATTCCTTGCGGCGAAAATTCCGGCGGCGAAAAGTCCGGCGGCGAAAAGTCCGGCGGCAAAAGTTCCGAACGCGGTTTTCATTACTATGGTTTCTAATTGCGGATTGTGATGGGCTACTGAGGGGACGGTTGGTACGGACTGATAAGCCCAAATGTTGAGAAAGGCGTGCCTTCAGTTGGAGTTGAGTACTGCCGATATACGCAACCTTACAGCTGTCGCACGTGTATTTATAAACAACATTAAAGCATACAGTTTTGGGGAATTTGTCTTTGAACTTTAAAAAATATTGATAATTTAAGTGGGTTGACGAGGGCGAATCTAAAATTTATTTGGGGATAACTAGACTTCAGCAGTTTGGACACTTCACTTCGAATACGTAATGATAAATAACCATAAAAAGTAATTTAATATATCTGGTTTCTTTTGTACTGTGGTTATGGGAGTTTAGTATTAAAAGTGATATTTAAAAATTTCTTTAATTGGTTGTCAAAAAGATTAGAAGGGTAGTAATTATTAATAAAGTACTGTCTTGAAAATTTAAATTCTTTGTTTAATGAAAAGTGATCTGAACAAATTCGGTAACTTCTTGTCAATAATGTTAGTATAGCGCTAATTTTATATTTATAAAACATACAACTTAAATAATTGGTTCCCAAACCAGTAAAAGTTTGTTTTCTAAATAGTGAGGTCTGGAACTTGTTATTAGCCCGTTTAACTAGAACATCCAGGAAAGGTAAACTATCAAAGAAATGCATTTGCTAGTGTTGGGCTCAACGGGGAACCCATAGCTACCCGATCAATTTGGCTGTAAAGGTTACTATTAAATAAAAAAAGATTACACAGGCCTGCGAAATTTTTTTTGTCCGAAATATTTTATCACATATAATAATTTTTGCACGCTGATTCCGAAAATATATTCATTTTTCACCATCACGTACAGATTTTTTACAAAATGTCATATTTCATATAACATATGTAAGTAATTTTCATTAAATTTTTATTAAAAACTACTGCCTATAAATGCTTATAAATGCTTGGTTTTACCAAGACATCAAAGAAATGGAGAAGAGATGTCAGGGAAAGTGGGACAGTAGCATGATGGCTGATTACAGCTGGATTATTAGATAAAAGAAAAGGAACAGCGCGTACATTCGAGACTACGTACAAATAAAGATGAATATGTAATTGACGTTAATAGTCTTCTTTCAGCGTAGTTGAATTATATAAAATCAGTTATTAGTAAGAAAACAACACTTACAAAGTTATCATTCGCAAGCCTGTGAATTATCAAAGCACGCTATTTCGAGGAGATTTTTAGATTGAGTCTGAGTGAGGCCATTAATAAGAGTATTACTAGTAGTAAATAACTTATTTAGTATGCTATCTAATGTTTCTTTTAACGGGACATTAGTAAATAATGATGAGACATGAAAACTGGCCATAGTAAGGAATCGGTATGATTGATATCTTTTATATCCTAAGCAAAATCAAACGAGTTGGTAATGGAATAATCATTATAGGTAAGTTTTGAAAGCAAGGGAACGAAGAATTTGGCTAAGTTATAATTGAATGTGCCACAGGCTGAAAGAATAGGTCTTAGTGGGAAATTAAACCAATTAAAGAAAACCAATTAAATAAATTTTTAAATAACACTTTTAATACTAAACTCCCCATAACCACAGTACAAAAAGAAACCAGATATGTTAAATTACCTTTTTTATGGTTATTTATCATTACGTATTGTTATAATAATGCTATAATGTTTCAGACCAACAAAGACCCTAGGATCCACTCATGGCTGGTCTACCTAACTGTGTTCGTAATTGTGTATTGTGTATGTCCTCCGTGGTGGCGGAGGGGACCTACAATTTTACGTGGGTTCCGAACCACAAGAACATAAGAAATTTATGCAAAAACTGCCTGTACATTGGCAACGACCAATTTTTACAAAACTAAATAATTATCAATTTAAAACTAATTAATTATCGATTTAAAACTAAAGATAGAATCTCTGGATCCAGAGGATCAAGTCATACTAGACTACTATCCACAAATATGTTACACTCTATATCTATTTATAACCGACATGCAAATATATCAGATCCAAAGAATCCAGTCAATTTCATTACGGTATCCGACAATACTAGTACCTTGTCAACGAAAAATAAGTCACGGTCCATATCGATTGCGGACCAAGTCAAAATTTACAACCATATACATTAGGAGGAAAAGTGTAGGTGTGGCTGTAAAGACTGTACAGTAATGTAGAAATGTGTGTGCACCCATTTTGGGTCTCCCATTTAAAGGTGTTTGTGGGGCAAGTGAAGATCATGAGTTTTTCAATACCTCACATTACTATGGGGGGCACCGCTCGGCAGAGGAATCTCTTTAAATGGGGTGTGTAAGGACAGAGAGTATCCCCTAACCCAAGATGCTGCCTCCCTATATCCCACAACACTTGTGTTGAGCTGTGGGATCTATCACCACAAAGTTTTGATTTTACTACCTTAAACTATACCCAATCTATCAACATATGCGTCTAATCGATTTTTAAACATGTTTATGGACGTGCTACTAATTACTTCTACCGGCAAACTATTCCAGCTATTAACTATTCTATGCGTAAAAAAGTTTTTGGCAACTGCTGTCTCGAACCTTCTACTTGTCAACTTACACCCGTTATTTCTAGTCCTATTATATTGAGATATTTCGAAAAAGCTATCTCTATCTACGTTATCGAACCCATTCATAATTTTGAAAACCTGGATTAGATCACCTCTTAGCCTCCTAGTCTCGAGTGTAGTCAATTTTAACTCCTTAAGCTTATCCTCGTACGACTTTGACCTAAGCGACGGAATCATCTTAGTTGCTCGTCTTTGAACTCTTTCGATTTTCTCTATATCTTTGCGCATATGCGGATTCCAAAATTGGACCGCGTACTCCAAATGGGGTCTAACTAATGATTTATAAAGAGGAACTATAATATCGCGCGATTTGTACTCAAAATTTCGAGCTATAAAACCTAACACTTTGTTCGCCTTATTGACCGCTGCTGTACTTTGTTTCGCTACTTTTAAATCACCAGTGACTATAACTCCTAAATCTTTTTCCTGCTCTACGCTTGTTAAATCTTTCCCTGACATACTATACTCAAAATTACCGTTACGCGAACCTATATATTCGAAGTGAAGTGTCCAAACTGCTTAAGTCTAGTTATCCCAAAATAAATTTTAGATTCGCCCTCGTCAATCCACTTAAATTATAAAATTTGTTAAAGTTCAAAGACAAATTCCCCAAAACTGTATACCTTAATGTTGTTTATAAATACACATGCGACAGCTGTAAGGCTGCGTATATCGGCAACTCCAACTGGAGGTACGCCTTTCTCAACATTTGGGCTTATCAGTCCGTACTAACCGTCCCCTCAATAGCCCACCACAATCCGCAATTAGAAACCATAGTAATGAAAAAACCATCCCCTTCACAAAACTCAGTTCGAAATTCTAACTAGATCCATTAACCTCACAGAACTCCGAATTTTAGAATCTTTGTACATCTATAGAAACAAACCCTCCATTAACAACAATAGTTCATTTTACAAATTACACCTCTTCTAACTAACCAACCAACCTACTTTCATAGATATATCATGCCTTCCAATGTAACTGACCATACAGCTTTCTCTCAGTATCTGCCGAATATGGAGGTTGACGTAATCATTGTGTATTTACCACTTGAGGTAATTTTAATTTAATTTAATTTTAATGATTTTAATTTTCTTTGATATTGATGTAATTTTAATTATTTATTCTTATTTTTGTTTTAAGGTTGTAAGATTTATAATTCACTGATGATGACGAAAGATTTGTCGAAACGTCTGAAGTACAAAAAATAAACGATGTTTGCTGTTGTGTTAGTCCTTCTTTTCACACACACACACACACACACATATATATATATATATTCTAATCTGGCGACTACACAGGAGAAAGCTTGGATCAATGAAAGAAAGCCACCCCCAAAAGTTTCTAGTAAACAATGCCACCCTAAAAAAATTTCAAGTAAAGAATGCCACCCCCCAAAATCACTAAAGTAAAGAATGTAAGTAAAAACACCTTCATGAGGAATTGTTATTATTTATTACTGTATGCCCTTGATGATTGGTTAGGTTAAGTCATGATATTTTCACTTAAGCTGAAATATCACAACTTAACCTAACCTAACCTAATAATCTACCTACCTAAATAACTTACAGATCAATGAGAGAAAGCCACCCCCGAATTGTGTCAATGAAAGAAAGCCACCCCCGACCCGTTTGGGGGTGGCTTTCTTTCATTGATCCGAAAGCTCAATGTGTAATCTGGTTTGCGGAGTCGAAATCAGTGACAACTGTTCAACGGAATTACCGCCGTCAATATGGCAAGGATCCTCCCTGAAAACCCAGCATTAGGAGGTGGTTTTGCAAGTTTCGGGAGACAGGAAGTGTGATTGACTCGCCAAGACTCGTCCAAGAGACGTTCCAACGCAGCCCTAGAAATTCTATTCGTCGTGCCTCAAGTGAACTGCAACTACCAAGATCAATGGTACACAAAGTTGTACACAAGAGCTTTACGCTTATAAAATGCAAATAGTCCAAGCTTTACAAACCAGATTACACAGTGAACTTTCTCCTATGTAGTCGCCATTTTCGTTCAAGCTTCTCTCCGTAGCAACTTGACACTCAATAGCAACCTGTAAATCAAGAAAACAACTTCATTAGTTAAGCAACAAAATGCAAAAAACTGTATTATTCTATCTCTTTTGATTTTGTTGTAATAAAATTTTAAAACTGAAACAGGACTTTGTGGACACCCGATATATATATAAATCGCGTCGATTGGTCCAATGTTAATATGCAACAGAGAATAGAATACAAAGACAGAACAAGTCACCTCTTTAATAATTTAGAAATTTTGCATCTTGCCTGTAGTAATCCTTGCTCAAATGATTCTCACTGTAAACTCATAGATAGGTATTATAGTAAGATAATATCCCTGTTAAGAGAAGCAGGAAGCCCCCTGACTAAATCTTACAACTATCATACTAAGATTATTCCTGGATGAAATGATTTTATTGCCCCTCTGAAGAGGGAATCGAAAGACGCCTATGATTTGTGGTACTTTCATGGTAGACCCAGATTAGGACCAGTATACATGAATATGTGTAGAAGTAGGGGTCAGTATAAGGCGGCCATAAGGCGATGTAAACAGGAAGAAGAGTCTATTCGAGTATCAAAAGCCTGTGAAGCTCGCATAAATAACGATAATAACAAATTTTGGAAATTTGTTAAGAATCAAACGGGTGTCAAAAATGTCCTCCCTCCGACAATTGATGGGGTGTCAGGGAAGGATGAAATTGCAAAGCTGTGGAGTGGAAAACCAACTACTCTAACATTTAACAGTGTGAGTAGGGATAATCTTAAGATAGATTGCAGCGAAACGACTGTAGGAGGGACAAGGGAAAATACTTTGATATCATTTTCTGAAGTAAAGAAGTTAATTAAAGAGTTAAAGACTGGTTCTGCGTCAGGGGTAGATGACTTATAGAATGAGCACTTAAAATATGCCAATAACGTAGTATGTCTGCATATATCATTGCTCCTATCAGCCATGCTTGCTCATAGCTATATCCCTGCAGAGTTCATGAGGGTATATATCTTGCCCCTGGTCAAAAATAAGTACGGAGACATTCTGTCCAGCAATAATTACAGGCCTATTGCCGTCGCTTCCTGCTTCTCGAAACTACTAGAAAAACTCTTGTTACTCTGATTAAATGATTTCCTATGGACCTAATCAGTTTGTTTTTAAAAGGTCCCACTCAACTAACCTCTGTATCTACGTACTTAAAGAAACAGTATCTAAATACATTGACAGTAATTCAACTATTTATAGCTGTTTCCTAGATATACGTAAGGCATATGATAGGGTGAACCACAATATTTTATTTGCAAAACTAGAAGACAGGAAGGTTCCCATGTACATATTAAATTTATTGAAATTTTGGTATTCCCACAATGTACTATCCGAGTGTTTTGGCTCCTCTTGCGGGGTGAGACAAGGCTCCTTGCTCTCCCCTATGCTGTTTAATGTGTATATTGACGGATTAATTGCTTCACTTAATGAGGCAACAGTGGGATGTTGTATAGATAACATAAGGATAAATAACTTAGTTTATGCCGATGATATAGTGTTAATAAGTCCCTCTGTTAAAGGTCTGGATCGGTTACTAAAAGTCTGCGAAATGTATTCAAGGAAACATGATATTCTTTTTAATGTTACAAAAACTAAGGTTATGCAATTTCATCATAAAAGCTGTAATCAGCCAGCTGATATAAGGTTTAAAATGAATGGTGAAGTAATTGAGGAAGTACAAGAGTTTAAGTATTTGGGTCAAACTATTACCAGCTTCTTGAGTGATGACTCGGATATAAGAAAACAATCTCGAAGCTTGTGTGCTAAAGCGAATATGACCATATGGAACTTTCGATTCTGTACAAGTGAAGCTAAAGACACTCTCTTTCGTACTTTCTGCAGTAATATATACGGACAGCAACTGTGGGTGAATTATAAAAAGGGTTCCGGCAGAACCCTAAATTTGCTGTACAACAGGTCTTTTAGATTCTTACATAAATTACCCCCGAGATGCTCAGCTTCGCGAATGTTTGCTACCCGCAAATGTCCCGAGCTTCCCGGAGGTAACAAGACGTGCTCAATACAGTCTAATGCAAAGAATTAAAAAATCAACCAACCCGATTATCCAAGCTATCCGTGGGTCCTGGCATTTATCCTCTAAGGCCTAAGCTATGGAATTCTTGGTACAAAAACGTCTCTCTTAGTTCCACTTAACTTCGACATTACAGTATTATTTCTAATCAATTGTGTATATTTCTATCCTTAGTATATGAACTGTCATTGTATTAATAATATATGTCATATGGACTATAGTCTGCCAATAAACGTTTTCATTCTCATTTTCATTTTCATTTAAGCTAAAATATCACAACTTAACCTAACCTAACCTAAATAATTTACCTACCTAAATAACATACAGACCCATGAGAGAAAGCCACCCCCGAATTGTGTCACTGAAAGAAAGCCACCCCCGACCCGTTTGGGGGTGGCTTTCTTTCATTGATCCGAAAGCTCAATGTGTAATCTGGTTTGCGGAGTCGAAATCAGTGACAACTGTTCAACGGAATTACCGCCGTCAATATGGCAAGGATCCTCCCTGAAAACCCAGCATTAGTAGGTGGTTTTGCAAGTTTCGGGAGACAGGAAGTGTGATTGACTCGCCAAGACTCGTCCAAGTCTCTCCTTAGTATATGAACTGTCATTGTATTAATATTTGTCATATGGACTATAGTCTGCCAATAAACCTTTTCATTTTCATTTTCATTTATATATATATATATATATATATATATATATATATATATATATATATATAATATATACAGGGTGTCCCATAAGTCTGAACCATAGGGCAAAATTATAAAAACGGCAATAAAAACGGCTTTTATTCACAGAACGTGTTCAATGTGTCCACCATTATTATTGATACACGAATGCAGACGAGATATCCAGTCAGCAAGCACACGGCGAATGGTATCAGGAGTGATGGTGTTACATGCGTCGATGATGCGCTCCCGCAAATGTGGAACACTCTGAATTTTCTCCGCGTAGACCAACACCTTCAAGTGACCCCAGAGATAAAAATTCAACGGGGTGAGATCGGGGCTCCTCGCCAGCCACTCCACAGGCCCTCGACGTCCTATCCAATGACCAGGGAATTGTCGGTGCAGTTACTCTCTTACCCGGATGCTGTAATGGGCAGGAGCAAGTCGAGGGTCTGTGGAGTGGCCGGCGAGGAGCCCCGATCTCACCCGTTGGATTTTTAACTCTGGGGTCACTTGAAGGCGTTGGTCTACGCGGAGAAATTCAGTGTTGCACATCTGCGGGAGCGCATCATCGACGCATGTAACACCATCACTCCTGATACCATTCGCCGTGTGCTTGCTGACTGGCTATCTCGTCTGCATTCGTGTATCAATAATAATGGTGGACACATTGAACACGTTCTGTGAATAAAAGCCGTTTTTATTGCCGTTTTTATCATTTTGCCCTATGGTTCCAGACTTATGGGACACCCTATATATACAGGGCGTCCCAAAAAAATGTATACACACTTTAACAGCTGATAGCTCAATTGATGTTTCTTTCTTTCCAAGTTAAACCCATTAGAATTAATAATGGCAGTCAGACTAAGCTTTGAACAAAGGAAATTCATTCTAAAATGCTACTGGAAGTGTGAAAACGCAGTTGAAGTGCAAAGACAGTTTAGGAGGGAGTTTCAAACAGATCCACCAACGCGACTTACCATCACTCGAATTAGAGATAAGTTTGAAGCCGATGGAACTGTTCAGAATGTCCACAAGAAGCGTTCCGGAAGACCACGGACATCGACAAGCTCCACAAAGCAAGAAAGAGTACTGGAAACGTATCACCAAAGTCCAAGAAAATCTGTGCGGCAAGCGAGTCGTGAGGTAGGAATTTCAGAATCCTGTCCAACGCATTTTGAAGCGCTGTCAATGGAAAAGTTACATTCCAAGATTAGTCCATGCTATTAATGAAGATGATCCGGACCGAAGAGTGGAGTATTGCGAGTGTACTTGGCACGATGTGGATGTGGATTGGACGAAGGGTTTCGTAGAATACCCTCCGCGTTCACCAGACCTCACACCACTAGACTTTTTTTATGGGGATACTTAAAAGACAAAGTCTACGCTATAAAACCTGCAACAGTCGCTGAATTGAGAGCAGCCATTGAACAAGAATGCACACAAATACCAAACGAAATGTTTTGTGATGTTTGCGATTCCATTGCTTCGCGTTATCAGCAGTGCCTGGACCAGAACGGACGTCAGTTTGAAAACAGGCGTTGACAAAACAATTAAATAATGTCTGTAGATTCTATTACATTTTGAAAATGAAATGTATTTTAATAAACACTGCCTTTATAATTATTTAAAGTGTGTATACATTTTTTTGGGACGCCCTGTATATATATATATATATATATATATATATATATATATATATGGTGTAATGGTTAGCATCACTGACTATGAATCGACCTCCCCTGGTTCGATACATGACGACGGTAAGCAGCGCGCAGCTCACCCAGCTGTTCATCCTTCCAAACAATAAAATTGTTCTGTAGATAAATGGGTACCCTTGGTAGCCTAGTGGTTAAGACGCTGAGCTGCTGATCGGGAGGTCGTGAGAACGAGTACGGGCAAGGACTTTGTAATTTCTGCCTTTTCTGGTGGGTTGTGATTCGGATTCCGCGTTGAGCTGTAGGTCTAAGGTGCAGTAACGAGTTTGACTTTCGTTAGAATGAACAATTCGGACGGAAACGAAGGTTACTAAGATATATATATATATATATATATATATATATATATATATATATATATATGATGAATAAAACCACGAAGGAAAGGAAACACAAAATGGTGCTCAAGCGCTTTCGTCTAATGACATCCTGAGGATGTCATTAGACGAAAGCGCTTGAGCACCATTTTGTGTTTCCTTTCCTTCGTGGTTTTATTCATCATAAATATTTTTCACGTGTTACTTTCGTGAAATAATTTTCATATATATATATATATTAATATATATATATATACACCTTGATAACCTTGGTTTTGGTTCCGTCCGTATTGTTCATTCATATTATACTCGTATCATGCATGAACATGCACGAGATTTTTCATCATGAAAAATTGTGCGTGTTCATGCATGGCATTCCATTTAGGGGAGTCCAGCGTTGCACCAGATAGTCTGAATGAAATGCTGGTCATTACCTTGATTGAGTGCAGAAAGATTAACACGTAAAATGTCTCTCGACGCGGAAATATTGTGAATTTCTTCGGATGTTTAAATATATGACAGGTTGTGTTGACTTTCATCCGTCGTTGTGTAGTGGCTAACACTCTCACGGAAGTCTCACCTTCTACTGAAGAGGTGGTGGATTCAAACCCTGGTTGGGGTGGTTTTTCATATATTTATTTAAATATATATACAGGGTGATCAAAAAGTCGCTGTGCACCTATATTACTCTGAGAGATAAAAGTGCATACATACAAGAAGTTAGATATTTTAGTAAAAAATAATACGATATGTGCAATATTACAGTAACACAAATTGCACGATATCGTATAATTTTTTATTAAAATATCTAACTTTTTGTATGTATGCACTTTTGTCTCTCAGAGTAATATAGGTGCACATCGACTTTTTGAACACCTATATATATATATATACACACAGTATATATATATATATATATATATATACTTGTGTATATATATATATATATATATATATATATATATATATACACGAGTGTGTGTATATATTCAATATTCTAAACATATGTATTAATAGATTAAGTGCGATTTAAAAGAATTATTTCCTTCTTTTATACAAAGCATCGCTCCACCCATATATGCCTATTCAGGGTACGAACAGCTGACAGCACTATTGCCAAATCCATAGAGGGTCACCGTATAAACGAAGCTTCTATACGTGATTCATCACCCATAGAAACAACAATTCTGCGTTATTATAATCCAACTCTCGTGTCTTTATTGGTATGAGTGCATAATTCATCAGGAATAAGGTGTACCGCGAGTTTGTTTTATTGTCAAAACATTAATTTTGGTATAGTAAAAGATAAATAAAGTAATAACATACATGGTGGTGTAGCGGTGTAATGGTTAGCGTCGCTGACTACGAAACCATCGGCCCCGGGATCGAGACCCGGTTCATCTTTCCACAATAAAAATTGGTTGGTAGATTAATGGGTATGTTAGTGGTTAAGACGCTGGACTGCTGATCGGTAGGTCGTGAGATCGAGTCCGGGCGAGGATTTTGTAATTTCTGACCGGCCGTGGTGGGGCGGGCGTGGTTCGGATTCCACGTTAAACTGTAGGTCTAAGGTGGAGTGACAAGCTTGACCTTCGTCAGAATGAACAATTCGGGCGGAAGCAAAAGCAAGGTAAACCAAGATAATAAAAACTGAAAACAAAATTAGAAATGAAAAAAAAATTTAAAACAAAAGAATATCGATGTTAAATGGGGGGGGGGGGGGGGGGGCTCCCCAAAATCAAATTTTCAGACTATGAACCCTAAAATTTACTGAATCGCTAAATGCAAAGAGAAAATAACATTATTTAAAATATATTCATTCAATTAATTTCTTATTATTTTTATTGACTTTTATAATTAAATTTCTTTTTTTGGGTGGGGTGAATTTTGTCCCCCTGTTTGCTTAGCAATGCTACTGCGAGCTGCTCGTACCTTGAAATGGGAGTATGGGTGGAATGATGCTTTATGTGGAAAAAAATGTTCAACTTTTCTTCTTTCTAATTAAGCATATACTGTATATATGTGTATGTGTGTAGGTGTGTGTTTGTGCGTGTGTGTGTTTATGTGCGTATATAAAAATTTAATTACTTTTAAGAATTAAATCAACATTGAATTCATTTTATTTCATTACTATTGATTCAATTTTAACTCTTTCTTTCTCTTATTTCGATTCTGTCGTTTTGTAAAATTAATTCGTTTCGCTTCACGTTCCTGGAAAATTAATGGGAACTTGTTTTTGTTTTAATGTCAATAAATTTTTAAACGCACACACACACACACACACATATATATATATATATATATATATATATATATAGGGTGTAAGAAAAGTCTGTCTTCATAGGATATTTACTTACTGAATCTTACTTTGTTAACCTGACGCTATTAGATCTTTTCCTTTGGAGCATCTGAAATCAGTGGTTTAATCATCACGACCACACACCATTGATCACTTGAAGAAAAGAATTCACGAGGAATGAGTCAAAATTAGTGAGAATATGTTCTTCACTAGTGAATTAAGCATACCAGAATTCACGTGTGGTAACAAATATTTAATATTCAATTTATTTATTTATTATTTGCAATATATAGGCCTACAGTTTCACAGATCATTATAATTTCATTATTAAATATTGATGCTGTATGCAGTTGTAAACTGCCTTTAGCGAGCGTTGCACGCTTTTTGGGGCCAAAGTCTACTAATTAGATACAATTGTAATAATTATATGATAGATATTATTACAAGGTTTTTATAGATGTTTATAATAGCTTTAAGAGACAAGTGAGTGAGGAATCTTGTTACACCATATATATATATATATAATATATGATACAACTCAGAATGGTCCCCTGAGAAACTTTTATATTACACACAGACCGTGAATAGAACAAGGAACTCTTCGGGGAAATTAAATCCACCCAAGTTCGAATAAGTAATGATAAATGACAAATACAATAGTTTTTCTTTTTCATGACTGAGGGCCCAACGTGGGCAACGGATTACTCGCAAAGAGGCCTCAAAATATAGATTCCCTTACCAGCTAGCTATCTGCCAAGCAGATAGGATCCAACTTTGGGACAGGATCTAGGGTTTACAGCAGGGCCGTTTCCTGGCATAAGCAGACTAAGCGGCCGCTTAGGGCCCCGCTGCTACTAGGGGACCCCTAGACAGGCTCCCAGGTCATAGCTCAGTGGGCAAGAATAGGAATATAGCTGAAGTTATTATTAATATTATTATTATATTATTATATTATTATTATTGTCGTATTAATTAAAGTTTTTGTATGAGACAAATGTGATAAAACGGAGACAAACGAAACGTTTTGGTCGTTATGTGTAAATAACTATTATGAGATCTTATTTCTATATTATTTAACTTTATTCTTACTATATGCTTATACTTTCCTAAATGCTTAATTTTTCTAGTATTGTAAAACATTATTTCACTAATTTACTAATTATAAAGAGATTTTGTAACACTTTAAAACCTAGGATTATTTTCGTTATGTTTTCAAGTTTATTAATTCTTTTCTCATCTTTTTCAGATAATGTGAATTTTGTTGGTCAAAACCTAAATGGTCTGAGTATTTGAATGTATTTGATTAACGTTACAATTATAACAATTATTATTATTATTATTATTATTATTATTATCATCATTATTATCATGATTATTATTATTTAGCAGATTAGTTGTGGTTAACTAGATGTGACTTCGTGCATCTTGGAAAATGAAATGATATTATCCATCAGGAGCTGAAAAACGGAAAAAGAAGAAAATAGAGGAGGAGAAGCTTTCCAGTAGCACAGGTGAGATGTGCCACTTGTATATTCTTATGATTACAGTTCAGGCAACTAGGTTAGGTAGACCATCAAGCTAGGCAAGTGCTCAGGAATCGTGTAGAGTAAGCTAGTTTCTGTAATATTTATAATATTTCGAAATGTGAAATTTAATGGATCACATCACCTCAAATTCTTGTTATAATGTTTCAGACCAACAAAGACCCTAGGATCCACTCCTGGCTGGTCTACCTAAGTGTGTTCGTAATTGTGTATTGTGCATGTCCTCCGTGGTGGCGGAGGGAACCTACAATTTTACGTGGGTTCCGAACCACAAGAACATAAGAAATTTTTACTGAGGATCAAGTCATAATAGACTACTTTCCACAAATATGTTACACTCAATATCTATTTATAACCGACATGCAAATATATCAGATCCAAGGAATCCAGTCAATTTCATTATGGTATCCATCAATACCAGTACCTTGCCAACCAAAAATAAGTCACGGTCCATATCAATTGCGGACCAAGTCACAATTTACAACTATATACATTACAATATATATACTTAGGAGGAAAAGTGTAGGTGTCGCTGTAAAGACTGTACAGCAATGTAGAAATGTGTGTGCACCCATTTTGGGTCTCCCATTTAAAGGTGATTGTGGGGCAAGTGAAGATCATGAGTTTTTCAGTATCTCACAGAACTATGGGGGGCACCGCTCGGCAGAGGAATCTCTTTAAATGGGGTGTGTAAGGACAGAGAGTATCCCCTAACCCAAGATGCTGCCTCCCTATATCCCACAACACTTGTGTTGAGCTGTGGGATCTATCACCACAAAGCCTTAATTTTACTACCTTAAACTATACCCAATCTATCAACATATGTGTCTAATCAATTTTTAAACATGCTTATAGACGTGCTACTAATTACTTCTACCGGCAAACTACTCCAGCTATTTACTATTCTATGCGTAAAAAAGTTTTTGGCAACTGTTTTCTCGAACCTTCTACTTGTCAACTTACACCCGTTATTTCTAGTCCTATTATATTGAGATATTTCAAAAAAGCTATCTCTATCTACGTTATCGAACCCATTCATAATTTTGAAAACCTGGATTAGATCACCCCTTAGCCTCCTAGTCTCGAGTGTAGTCAATTTTAACTCCTTAAGCCTATCCTCGTACGACTTTGACCTAAGCGACGGAATCATCTTAGTTGCTCGTTTTTGAACTCTTTCGATTTTGTCTATATCTTTACGCATATGCGGATTCCAAAATTGGACCGCGTACTCCAAATGGGGTCTAACTAATGATTTATAAAGAGGAACTATAATATCGCGCGATTTGTACTCAAAATTCCGAGCTATAAAACCTAACACTTTGTTCGCCTTATTGACCGCTGCTGTACTTTGTTTCGCTACTTTTAAATCACCAGTGACTATAACTCCTAAATCTTTTTCCTGCTCTACGCTTGTTAAATCTTTCCCTGACATACTATACGCAAAATTACCGTTACGCGAACCTATATGCAAAATTTTGTACTTATTAACGTTAAATCTTCATTTGCCATGTGACTGACCAATCAACGATTTTATTCAGATCTTCCTGGATTTTACCTCTATCTTCGTCATTAATCGCCCTACCACCCAGCTTCGTGTCATCCGCAAACTTTGAAACTGTACTGACTAGGCCGACATCTAAATCGTTAATATATATATAAGAAAAAACAAGGGCCCAATACAGAACCCTGAGGAATGCCAGTCGCTACATTAGCCCAACACGACTCCGCTCCATCAACGACCACCCTGTTTCCTACCTCGCAACCACTCTTCTATCCAATTTATTACTACACCCCTGATTCCATGAGCGTTAGTTTTCTCAATAAGTCTTTTGTGCGGTACGGTGTCAAACGCTTTTTGAAAATCTAAATACACTACATCAACCGCCCGATGACTATCGTAAACGTCAACCACGCTTTGAAAAAATTCTAAAAGATTAGTTAAGCAAAATTTGTTTCGCCTAAAACCGTGCTGCGTATTTCTAAGTTGTGCAATTCTAAGTGTTCGACTATACGATCCCTAATTATTGATTCCAGTAACTTACCTACAACAGACGTTAAACTGATTGGCCTATAATTTCCCGCCGCACCTTTATCGCCTTTCTTAAAGATAGGTGTTACGTTTGCTAACTTGAAATTATCTGGTACGCACCCCTCAGAAATAGACGCATTAAAAATCTTTGTTAGCGGCACAACAATGATATCTTTTAATTCTTTTAGTTGTATGGGATATATGGAATCCGGCCCCGGTGATTTACGCGTTTTCATTTTATCAATATAGCGCATTACCTCCGCTTCACTAACCACAATATTATCCAAAATATTACCATTATCAAAAGGTATTATGTCTATGACCGTAGGGATATTCGTTACATCTTCTATAGTAAAACCTGACGTAAAAAATTCGTTTAGCAAGGTAGCCATTTCCTTGTTTTCAGGAACTAGATCTCCCTTAACATTTTTCAACGGCCCCAGGACACTTTTTACTGGGTTTCTATTGTTGACGTATTGAAAGAATCGCTTGGGGTTTTCTTTACCGTCACGAGCTATGGAGATTTCAAATTCGCGCTTGGACTTTTTTATTACACGTTTCACTTCACGCCTTAGAAGTGACCACAATTTGTCTTTATCGCACTTATGTAGCCTATAAGCCCTATCTCTACTCTTTATAATGTCTCCTACTCTAGAAGTAAACCACAAGGGCTTGTTGTTTACTTTCGCACGCTTAATTTTGTTCGGTACACATTCCTCATTTATAGTCCTAAATACTGTTTCGAGCGATTCCCATATTAGTTTTGCGTTGGAGTTCCCCATTACGTTTTCCCAATTGACGTGTGACAATTTATTTCGAAATTTACAAAAGTCTGCGTGCTGGAAGTTAGGAATTTTAGTCGAGTTAGTTGGTTTCGAGTGACTTACTGAGAGGACAAACTCTACCATATTGTGATCGCTATTGCTTAACGGTTCTATTACTTGAAGATCAGTAATTAGCCTATCATCCGTAGTTATTACTAAATCCAAAATACTGTCCAACCTCGTAGGTTCCCCAACCTTTTGAATAAGAAAGCTATCCTCGAAAAAATTAACTAAACGATTACCTTCCGCGTCTCCCTGCATTGTATCGTAATTCACGTTGGCGCAATTAAGTCACCCATAACTAAAGCCTGCTCACTACCGATTATTCTCTTTAGTTCACGATATAACGCTTCGTCCGTATCAGCTGTTTGATTAGGGGGCCTATATATAACCGCAACAACAAGTTTGAAATCGTTCAATTTAAGTTCTGCTATAGTCAAATCTATCGGTTCTGGAATTGTGTGCTTTACTTCTATAACGTTCGCAATATTATCTTTGATATACAACATAACACCGCCTCCTCGCCTACCTATTCTGTTTTTAACAAAAAGTCTATAACCTTTAATTTGATACTCCCCTACAAAGAGTATTTTAGCAAAAATTAACAGAATATGTAATGTTATGTTCTTCTCAGGAGCACTACTGAAATATTTGGAAAAGCTATCCTCAGCAAAGCCTGATGAGCATCATGAGCCAACAGCAGGACCATCCTCTATGCAACCTCAAACACCAGTAGAAGTAGAGCCTGATGAACCAACAAGTGGCCCATTTTCTGTTCAGCTTCAAACACCACACACAGGCATTTCTACTGAGCTACAAGAACCAAGATCTGCTCCACCGCTTGGTCCCTATGACTGGCCAGTTGTCCTGTCAGATGCCTTGAAGACAGATCTGGTGTCTCGAGGACCATGTCAAATCAGTCCAGATTTCATATTCCCTAAAAGAGACGGAGTAGAAGCGTTCATCACCATTACATGTACAGAACATTAATTAATGGGGAAAAAATAAAGCGAAGCTGGCTGATGTACTCTAGAAGGAATGATGCTCTTTATTGCTTCTGCTGCAAGTTGTTTTCAAGAAAGTTGTACAAACTAATTACGGATGGACTTTCAGACTGGATAAACGTTGGTTCGCTTCTGAAAGGCCATGAAATAGTTGAGAACATGCAGATAACATGGCAACATGGAAGGATCTGGAACTGCGGCTAAAAACTGGGAGGACCATTGACCAAACTGAAATGTCATTAATGGAGGTAGAGCGAAAACGCTGGCGAGATGTTCTCACACGTCTTGTGAGTATAATCCAATCACTGGCAGAGAGAAACCTTGCTTTCAGGGGGTCTTCCTCTACATTGTACAATCGAGACAATGGCAACTTCTTGAAGGAGGTTGAGCTGCTTGCCAAATTTGATCCAGTAATGAAACAACACATCAGCAGAGTCGAAAGTGGCCAACATAGTCATTCAAGTTATCTAGGAAACATCATTCAAAATGAGCTCATTGGGTCATTAGTGGGGAGATCTTGGATGCCATTGTTGCAGAAATAAAACAAGCTAAATATTACTCACTCATTTTAGACTGCACTCCAGATATAAGATCACCAAGAACAGATGTCGATTATTATCAGAACTGTTAAAATGGGTGAAGTATCAGAAATAAAAGAATACTTCTTGGGCTTTCTTGATGCTTCAGAAAGTACAGGCCTGGGTTTATCAGTTCTGATTCTGAAGAGACTAGATGAACTGAAAATTCACTTTGATGACTGCAGAGGACAGTCATATGACAGCGGAGCGAACATGAAGGGCAAGAACAAAGGTGTTCGGGCAAGGTTATTAGAGAAGAACTGTCGTGCACTCTATGTTCCATGTGGGGCTCACACTCTGAATCTTGTAGTGGCTGATGCAGCTAAGGCTTCCACAGATGCCATCAGCTTCTTTGGCAACGTACAAAAAATTGTACAACCTTTTTGCAGCAGCTACACAGAGATGGACAATCCTAAAGAAGCACGTGAACATAACACTCAAGTCTTGGAGTGAAACCAGGTGGGAGAGCCGGCTTAAGAGCATTGAGGCTGTGCGATACCAGAGCCACAACATCAGAGAGGCCCTGTTGGAAGTCAGAAACAATGCCACAGATGCTATAGCCAGGACTGAAGCACAAGCACTTGCAGAGGAGGTGGGGTCTTATCGCTTTCAGATTTGCACAGTAGTATGGTATGACATTCTTCATGCAGTTAACCATGTGAGCAAACTTCTGCAGTCTCCTACAGTGCAGTTTGATGTGGCAGTCAACCTCCTCACAAAAACAAAAGCACTCACCAGCTACAGAAACACAGGTTTTGTCGCAGCACAAGTCGTAGCTAGGGACATATGTGAGGAAATGAATGTGGAGGCTGTGCTGAAGGAGAAGAGGCTCAGATCCACAAAAAAAGCACTTTGCGTACGAAGCTCCTGACGAACCATTTACAGAAGCCTTAAAGAGGCTGGAAGTAAAATTTTTCAGTGTGGTGGTGGATTGTGCCATCGGGTCAATAAATGAGAGATTCAAAACATTAGATGATGTGAGGGACATATTTGGGGGTCTCCTAAACTTCACCACAATGAACAAGGAAGACCTGTCCTGCAAGTGTGAAAAGCTCTCTAAGATACTAAGCTCTGGAGCTGACTCTGACATTGATGGAAGAGAACTGGCCGCCGAACTTAAGAACTTGCCGACTTTACCTTCACACAACATGACTGCATTGGAGCTTCTCTTCTTCATTCATCAGAAGCAGCTGGAGGAACTATACCCCAATCTCTGGGTTGCACTAAGAATTGCTTGCACTCTTGTGACAATAGCGTCAGCCGAGAGGAGCTTCTCTAAGATGAAGCTAATCAAGAACTACCTCAGATCATCAATGGGACAGGATCGCCTCAGTGGCCTTGGCATCATAAGCATCAACCAGGATGTTGGCAGGGAGATTTCATATGATGATGATATTGATGATTTCGCCCAGAAAAAATCTAGGAGGCAAAGATTTTTAAGATACAAACTGTTCTCTATAACTGTTAGCTATTACACGATTGTATCGTAGAGTTAGTAATTGTTTGGTAGTTGATAATTGCATTATTTTTTTATACATAGTTCTGTGTCATTTATTCTAAATAATGTATAAGCTAATTTTCAGGAATTTCATGAAGAGTATTTTTTCTGTTTGTCTTCTGAAAGTACATATTTGTTGTTTTGGACATAAATGTTTCATTAAAATTGTTTCATAATTGTTTTTTTATTAACACAGCCATTTTTTGTATGTGTGTGCTGAGGTGATGTAGTAAGGCGTGAGTTGGTGGGGCCTCAAATGGGTATACTGCTTAGGGCCCCCTAATGGCTAGAAACGGCCCTGGTTTACAGCTACACCTACCCTACTATATTCAGAACCTCAATATACGCAAAAAACTCGCAGCATTTACGTCGGGTTGAATACATCAAAGAAAAAGGGGTAATTATTGTATTTTTAGCCAAAAACCAACACTTAAACCTCAACCTGGAATTTGAGCGTCCACTTTTCAAGGCATATAACACGTCCGTTTAATGTGATACAACTCTGAGTTGTGTCACATTAAACGGACATGTTATGTCAATTTTGTGTGAAATTAGAATCTATTCCAAAGATTTTTTATTTTTTGCCCTATCTGGACTCAACTCTAGGAAGGTGTACGGTCCTGATGGTGTTCCTCCTGTTGTTCTTAAGAACTGCGCTTCTGTGCTGACACCCTGTCTAGGCAAACTCTTTCGTCTTTGTCTCTCATCTGGTACTTTTCCTTCCTGCTGGAAGTTCGCTTTCATTCAGCCTGTCCCAAAGAAGAGTGACCGCTCTCAACCATCCAACTATCGTCCAATTGCTTTAATTTCTTGCCTTACTAAAGTTTTTTAATCTATCCGCAATAGGAAGATTCTAAAACACCTCTCTACTCAACCTTCTTTCAGATCGTCAGTATGGTTTCCGCAAACAACGCTTTACTAGCGATATTTTTTGCATATCTCCCTGACTCTTGGTCATCCTCCTTTCGAGACTTCGGTGAAACCTTTGCTGTTGCGCTAAACATATCAAAAGTTTTTCATAGAGTCTGGCTCAAATCTTTAATTTCCAAACTGCCCTCCTTCGGTTTCTATCCTTCTATCTGTGCCTTCACCCTCTGATTTCCTTTCTAACCGATCTTCAGCTGCGGTTGTAGATGGCTACTGTTCTTCTCTAAGACTCTATTAATAGTGGTGTTCCTCAGGGTTCTCTCCTGTTACCTACTCTCTTCCTTTTATTTATTAATGATCTTTTAATTCGTACTTTCTGTCCTATCCACCCCTATGTTTATGATTTCACCCTTCACTTCTCCACCCATTTCACAAAGCTTCCCTCTCAGCAGTTACTCCATGCTTCGCGTAGGACGACTATGGTGCACGTGACCTCTGATCTTTCCATTATCTATGATTGGGGCAGAGGAAACCTTGTGGCTTTCAATGCTTCAAAAACTCAGTTTCTTCATCTGTCTACTCATCACAGTCTTCCACACGACTGTCCCCTTATCTTCAACAATACACAATTCAATCCTTCCTTTTCTCTTAACATTCTTGGCGTTTCTTTGCCCGTGATCTTTCCTGAAAATATCACATATACTCTCTCTCTCTCTAAAACAGGTTCCAAGAGACCAGGTATACTGTATCGCTTCCGCAGTTTCTTCACCCCAACTCGGTTGCTGGCTCTGTACAGGGGTCTTGTCCGTCCCTGTATAGAGTACGCTTCTCATGTGTGGGGTGGTTCAACCCACACAGCTCTAATCGATCAGGTGGAATTAAAGGTTTTTCGTCTCATCAATTTCTGCCTCATACTGACTGTCTTCAATTTCTCTCTTTGCTGAACAGTGTTGCTTCACTCTCTCTTTACTATCGCTATTATAACGGACACTACTCTTCTGAGCTCTCTAACTGCATGCCTCCTCCCTTAAGGAACGCACGCAGTACCCGACTTTAGACACATTCTCCACAGTCTCATTCTGTCCAACTCTCTAACGCAAGGGATAATCGGTATTCTCAATTTTTCATTTACTCAACTAGTCAACTCTGGAACAACCTTCCTCAGTCCATCTCTCCCCCTGTGTATGACCTCCAATCTTTCAAACGCAGATTGTCCAGGCATCTCGAAAACTTTGGATTTTGATTTCGGCTCTCTTCTTCTACTATGGGGGCGGGGGGGAGGCGTTCTTCTGGGCATTCGCCTTAGCCCCTCTTTCCTGCATTAAAAAAAATTGAAAACAAGTTTTTCGTTCAACAAACTGAGTTGTTCATTTTCATTTGCGTAATAAAGAAAATCAATGAAGTTATCCAGTCATTCGCTTACAAGTGTTGTTCTGAAAGCTTCTGAGAATTATTTGTATGAATTATCTGAATACTGTCCGCTGTCTACTTTAAAAATGAAAGTATAATTGAGTCTAAATATACTCTGAATGGAGAGTATTTAAAGCGTACATTTTGTAGGTTGAAAAATATGAAACTAAATTTGAATTTTTTTAAGTTCTTAAAAACGTACAGTATATACACTATATTTTTTCCAAATTTTAGAGGATCGCTTTTGTCAAGAAGCGAAACGTTTCATCTACCTTTGTCAACTTTTTTCTACTAACAACATAATTATATTCTTCAAATGTAGAATACAGTTAAGCTTATTTATAGTTTCAGATTTATAGCAGACTCAGCGAACAGGATTTAGAGTGCATTGGAAACCAAAGAAGATCTGAAAAACATTTGCAGTGATACGATCAATGAAGTCAAATGTTATTTACAAACCTCAGTTCAACCGTTTGGTTAAGATAGATCACATTGCTAAGCATATTGACATCTTAGAGCAACGGCTGTGGCTGTACACCTGGAACTATTTTTTGCTGGAATATATATATATATATATATATATATATATATACAGGGTGGGCCGAAAGTCTGGATCCATAGGAAAATATTTATTTTAATATATAAATTACAACAAATGGTAAATACTTAAAATGAATATCAACTTTAACTCGTAAATGCGTATCCGTCATACTGTACAGTAGTTCGTACTCCAGTATAAATACTCAAATACTTTTTTATTTCAGCCCAGAAATGGCTTCGAGTCTAACCACAGAAGACCGGGTAGAACTTTTGCTCATGTACGCAAGACAGGGCGCTACACACAGAGAAGTTGCTACCGAATTCAATAGAAATCATCCTGATAAGCATCCAGTAACACATGCGACTGTTGGCAAGTTGTTTAAACGTTTCAAAGAAACAGGAAGTGTACATGATCGACGGCGTTCTGGTCGTCCAAAAACTGCAACTGATGAAAATGGAAGTAGGAACATTGCCAGCCGGAAAATTGCCAGTGGGGGAAATTGCCAGTGAGAATATTGCCAGCCGGAATATTGCCAGTGGGAAAAAAACTAAAATTCACAAAAAAGGATTTATTTATTAAAATATTATTATTTAAAATTTTAAAATGCTAAAACTTGTTAAGGAAAGGAAAGCCTCAAAAAGTATGAGGATTATAAGCAATAGATCGAAGAAATGTCAATTTATCTTCTTCATTATACTGACGGATGACTTTCTCCAATCTGTCATTGATATTTTTGTACTTTTTGGCAGTATGTCTCTCTTCCCCTCTTTCGAAGTGCAATTTCTTGGTCTGAGCTAAAGCCTTTTCGTTAAAGCTAACGAAAATATCACGACTTAACCTAACCAATCGTCAAGGGCGTACAGAGGACCAAACCTGGCATTCAGTGAACCTAACCGGGTATTCAATAATTTTACCATAGGTTTCGATATATATATATATATATATATATATATATATATATATATATATATATATATATATATATACCCCTCCGTCTATGGCCCTGGGTGGTTCGAATTGACGGGGGTTCTAGTTAGGAGGCAGCAACGGATATTTCTTCTATAACATTCTAATTCTTTTCGGTCGCCTCTTGTTAAACTCTGGGCTACAGACTCGCCAGACTGTTATGCCAATATCTTCTATGGTGCTTGGGTTGTCTCTTTCTCTCGCTTTATGGGTCGACGATCATTAATTCTTCTCTTGCTATAATACTCTGATACTTTCTCTTGGTACTAAACTTATCGATTTTTCTTTTATGCTTATCGACTTAACTGACTAAGTTCTTCTGAAGATAGCCCAACTCGAGGGGAAAAATAAAAAGTTTCTCTTACTCTAATTTACTTCTTAAAAATTTACAGTTAGTGCTCTGAATTTACAAGGGTAGAGGTTCGACCTCTTTCGACCATGGCTCAGGCCGGAATCTAAAAAAAGTTAAGGAGGCAAGGGGCCTCTGCCCCCTCCTCGCAGCGAGGCTGCTAACAAAGGAGTCGTAATGAAGTGCTATAATGAAGTGCCTTAATGAAGTGCCGTAATTTTACAAATACATGTATAATATAAACCTAAATGTTTGGGGGAAGACAGTTGAAGATTAAGTTTTCCCCTTTTAAACACATGATCAGATGTTTGAAAGATTCCAAATAAAAATTAAAAAAATAAAAATAAAAACTAATCGTATATTTTTGCCGAATCTTCATTTCTGAAGGCGATATCATTTCGTAATAGTACATAAGTACAAATTAAGTACACGACTGAGTACGTATTAATTTTGGTTCATTACAATTACGATTACAATTATGGATTACTTCACATTCGCTTATGATTGTCCATTACAGTTCTATTAAAGTACATTCTTACATTATAAATTAAATCATTACATTTAATTACAGTTTCATTGAAGTACATTACGTCGTTTACCATTCTTACAGTGTTTTTATATATTTATATATGGTTATACTATATGGTTATACTATATGGTTATACTAGATGGTTATACTATATGGTTATTATATTTGGTTATTAGTACAACACAAGTACATGAGACATGACACACATGATATAACATAACGCATGATAAAGTTATAAATTCGAATCGAGCGAAAGGAGACTTTTTTTTATCTTTGAAGCGTTCGATTCTGCCAGTTAGCGGAATTTGATAACTTACTAAGCATTTTCGAGTTCAATGCGGGAGGTGATATAATAAAAAATAATAATGAAAAAAATAATACGAGAACGTATTTTTGCGTTTTCGAACGAAGGCATGAAGTTTTGCATTTCATAGATTGACACGAGTAAAAATGAATATTTAATAAAATTTATATACGATAATGATCAAGATAAAATATGGACGTATGGGGGCGGGGGATATGGTCGAATAATAGTCATATTTATACTACATAACATAAATAATTACTTCTATATAGTGTTTAGTTTTTAGTATGATGTTAAAGAATTTTCATACATTGAATACTAGATATATGATGAAGGGAAATTAATGACGGGAAAATGTGACGTCATAGTTATTGAATTTGTACGTATAGTACAAATCATTATTAGGAAGATTTACAAGAACGAATTAGAGACAAAGAGTGGGTAATAATGACTAAGAAGTACAACTACGGGTTCCAATCCTGTTATATGCAATGTGTATGCATAATCTAGGGACGAGGGTGAGATGCAAGACAATCATAATTAATTATAATAACTTCTATAACAATGAAAAATGGAAAATGGATACGACTAAACCATAGAAATGGTAGATCGTAGGGTTGTGACACGAACGAAAATAGAAAGCTACAAATAAAATTTTTATCCAAAACTCGCTTAGGCAATTTTGGTTTCTTATGTAAAAATGAATATGGATTATTCATTGTTCATTTTTACACACATATATATATATATATATATATATAATTATATATATATATATATAATAGTATATATAGTTTAATCGCGGTGCTGGGGCCTTCGGGCCCAGTAATTTTAATTATTTTATTTATGTATTAACACCCAGGTGCACAACCTGGGGACCTAATCAATATGTGTGTGAAGGTTCATGTTTGTAACTGCTTCCATTTTGGAGTTATGGCCAGAACACACACACACACGCACACACACACACACACACACACACACACACACACGTCCTTTTTCTCAATTACTTTATTTCTTACTTTCGAAATTTTTACATATTTTTGTCACTGGCAATTTTCCGCCTGGCAATATTCTCACTGGCAATTTTCCCCACTGGCCATTTTCCGCCTGGCAATATTCCGACTGGGAATTTTCCGTACACGGATGAAAATACCTCTGCAATGGTATGTGAAACTTTAACGAATAGTCCAGTAAAGTCAACAAGAAGATTATCAAATGAAACACGCATCTCGAGAACGTCAATTCGAAGAATTATTAAAAATCATAAATTCCATCCCTAAGTGTCTCGATGTCAGAGGCCGCCAATTTGAGCATTTGTTATAATTTGTTGTTTATACTGGAGTACGAACCACTGTACAGTATCACGGATACGCATTTACGAGTTAAAGTTGATATTCATTTTAAGTATTTACCATTTGTTGTAATTTATGTATTAAAATAAATATTTTCCTATGGATCCAGACTTTCGGCCCACCCTGTATATATATATATATATATATTATATATGTGAATTGAATGAATTAAGTCCCGTCCGGAGTTTTCCGGGTTGGGTCCCACATTCGATGTCTCCATCCTCTCCACGTCCCTCTGTCCGACGCCATGTGAGTCAGCTGCTGCACGGTCCGCTTCTCGTTTGCTCTGCGGAAACGTCTAAGCCACGTTTCCCTCGGCCGTCCCCTCGGTCGGGTGCCCTCAACTCGTCCATGCAGCACCATCTTCGGCCATCTCTCCCGGTCCATCCTTTGTACATGCCCAAACCACCTCCTCTGTGCATCTCATACCCGGTATATATATACTGTATATAAGAATCCCAGAACATATAGGATCTCTGCAAACAGACATCAACAGAATCTACAAATGGACGGAAGACAACAATACGAAGCTTAACACTGAAAAATTTCAACTGTTACGGTACGGAAAAAAGGAGGTCCTACCTAAAATCCATAGAATATTATACCCCAAATGGACAGGAAATTCAGAGAAATTCTAAAGCAAAAGATTTAGGAGTTGTAATGACTGATGCGAAATTTGAAACACAAAATAAGATAGCAGTAAACAGAACAAAGAGAATAACTGGGCAGATACTGAGAACCTTTAAACGAAGGGATAGGAATATAATGATTCCTCTGTTGAAAACACTGATCATACCCAAATTGGAATACTGCTCGGTCTTAACATGCCCATATAAAAAGAAGACATTAGACAGCTAGAAGAGATTCAGAGAAGCTTCACAGCCAAGATCAATGGGTGCAAAGAACTAAATTACTGGGGAAGGTTACGCGAATTAAACCTATATTCACTGGAAAGGAGAAGAGACACACACACCATTATTTACACTTGGAAAATATCATAATAGAGAAACTAGTCCTTAATCTTACTCTGAACCCTGTAACTCCCCAAACAACAGTGGAAAGTAGAAAAGGAAGACTGTCGTGTTCCTAAATTAAAGGCTAGACGGAAAATCCTTAACCCTGAAAGAAAATAGTTTTGTTGTGAGAGGACGAAAACTGTTCAATCAGCTGCCCAAAGACCTAAGGAACACGAGTGGTGTTGCGGTGGACATCTTCAAAAAAGATTAGACGCCTGGCTCAGAGCAATCCCCGATGAGCCGGGCGTACCTGGCTATGTGAGGTGGAGAGTACAAGAAACCAACTCACTACTTCACCAGGCCAACTCGAGAGGAGGGGCGACAAGCTTGACCTTCGTGAAATGAGGAATCATCGCACGGAACATTTGAAAGGTTGAAAGGTGTATATATATATATATATATATATATATATATATATATATATATATATATATATATATATATAAAATGCATGTGTAAAATTCAGTATTTTATTTGTCTGCTGTTATACTTAAATAAAAATAAGATTATCAGTATCTTTTATTCAAAGTAAATAATATTATATGGAGGCTATTCTCTGCTGATATATATATATATATATATATATACACTCAACCCGCCGTCTGTCTATAATATATATATATATATTGCAGGTATATCGAAAGTTGGGTATACCTGCTTGTTTGGCCGAATATATCTTTAAAGCCCGACCATGGCTGAGCTTTTATTTGGATTTATCTGACGATACTCACTTAGCTATCTGTGCTTTCGTCAATAAGATTGAATTTTTTGGCAAAGCGCGACTGTAGCCAGCGTCCGTTTCCCTTTAAGCGAAGTAAAAACAGTGAGGTCGCGGGTTCGAATTCCGATGATGCCGGTAAAAATAGTATAGAAGTTAGAGTAATGGGTCGAATTATTTGGTCTGAGCGCTGTGCCAATTACCAGTGTGCCAGAATAACTTTTTTCTTATCAAAGGTCTACTACACAGGGTGTCCCATAAGTCCGGTCTCATAGGAAAATTTATTTTAAATTAAATTTACAAAAATAATACATTAGAGTTACACTCACGAGTGTAACTCACTCCCATATTAACCATTTTTAACATTTTCTTTTTAGTTCTAATGTATTGCTTTTGTAAATTTAATTTAAAATAAATTCTGAGACCGAACTTATGGGAGACCCTGTATATTATCCCCATTCAAAACAAGTAACTGCTTTAAAAGTAATACAAAGAAACGAAATTGTATTTTATTAATGAATAGTAATTAAATTTTCATATTTTGATAAAATCAAAATTTAGAAAAAAGCTAATTTTATTTTATAAATTAACAAATCAATTTCTAATAAAAAAATATAAAAAAATCTTAAAACGTAAATCTCATTTTTTTCAATATTTGAAATTAATTTTTAAATTATTATTATTTTGAATTGAAGAATTTTTGTTTACGAACTGCTGTTGAAGCGAACTTTCTGTTGCAGTTGTAAATATTACGCAACTTCACTAATCATTCTCTAATCTAACTATTGTTTCTCGTTTTCAGGGGTTTTCACTATCCCAGTTTTCCGGGACAAAATCGGCCATCGTCCCGGGATCCCGGGATTTCCCGGTTTATAAAAAATAATGATAACAAAGTCTCAAAATGTTTAAGCATTAGTTAATATTATAAATATTTTAACGCAATAATGATAAATATAATAAAGGACAGAGCCTAGGCCGATTTTCAAACACTGCTGAAACATAAATACGATATAGAGCCGAGGCGGCTATGCCTACAATGCTAATTTGCAGCTTTGCACTTCAACAAAAATAAATTATATTATAGTGCAATTTATATGAACATAATACCTTTTATATACTTCTAACTAATTTTTAGTAAAAGAAAAAATACCAACAGCAAAAGGTGTGTCACTGAATTGAAAATAATAACCGAAATTAACATCCACTAAAACGCAAAATGTTCGATTCAGGGAAATCAGATGACTGGATTTCAGTTCGAGTCAGTCATCAAATATGCCCGTCGTATTACACACGCACAACATCATACAGAGCATATTATAGGCACTATTCGAGTTGTACAGTACAACGCAGCGTGATTCGTGCTTTTATAAATTTGTCATCATAGTCTTTATGTTTGTATTTTTTAGATAATGTAAATTAGATTAACGTAAAACTATTTGAAATAACGTTTATAGAATACTTTATAAAACCTGGGAAATCCCGGGATTTGCCGCGCTTGTCCCGGGATTTAAGGTTATCATTTTCCGTCTGGTTGAGAAATCCTACATTTAACCCATTAGTACCCAGAGGTTTCTTCCGAGACTGAAAAAATCGTCTGGCGTTAGCCAAAACAAAATCATTAAAGTGACGCTGGGTACTGATGGGTTAATACGAAGCTAACAAGAAACGATACTGTAGGTATTTAGCCAAGATTGCGGTTAACTGGAAGGAAGAAGGTTATCAAGATTTATTTTCTTCATACCATGATTAAGGTTGGTTTTCCTTTCTATCATTGGATTTTAATTTTGATTTTGTTTTTCGTCCTCTTTTGTTCTTTCAAGTTTTCTTTTTCATTTGTACTTTTCAACGTTTTTGCAAAATACAAACGAATTCAAGAAAATAAACCCGAAAATTAAAAAAAAAATATCGTGATTTTATATAAAAAGGATTAATTTTTTAACATCGTTTCGATTTATGCGAAAAGTGACATTAAACATTAAAACCGGGGGTTTTTTAACCAACTTTTGAAAAAATTGTATAAAGACTAAAAAACGAAAATTATAGAGTAAATATATGGAAGTCATTATTTTTATCAATTTGTAAAATATTTTGAGTATCAAAGTTCGGCTGTTCGCCCAATTTAGTGTTCGGTACATCTCCAATATATATATATATATATATATATATATATAGAGAGAGAGAGAGAGAGAGAGAGAGAGAGAGAGAGAGAGAGAGAGAGAGAAACTCGCAGGAATAAAATTAGAACATAAAAAATAGTGGAACATGGTATGAAACAAAAAGACTTCGCATTTGTCGAGCAAAGTCAGAATTCCAGGAAATATGGATCCATCCGTAATTGCGAACAATTTTTTATTGTTCTATCAAAGAAAATGTGTTGTAAGAAGACTTTACAACTTGTCACACCTCGCATTGCAGTACTGAGTGGAAGAAGCAAAAAGGGTTAGAAGGTTTCCTTATCTTTTAAAAAGCACAGATGTGATATGAGTATGTCTGAAAGTATTTTGATCGCCAAGTGTGGAAAACAAGACTTTCTCCCGCATTTATTATAAATCTAAAGGAAATATTGATTGAACTTCGGCAAAATTTTAACCACAGCGTCATCCAAAATATCGTATCAATACCACAGCGTGCCCAAGCCCTTCGTGAAGAACATGGAAAGGCTACAAGATATTGATTTCATATGTTTATTTATTTATCATATCTCCTTGAGTAATTTCTACGTTTTCTTGGTGTCAATTTTATTCTTACAGCGTTCTTTATACACGGTGACGCAAAAGTCAGGAGTCAAAGGAGCCAGAGGATGAATCATTTCCGTTCTATGGCCGCCACTATTTTTAAATAAAATTACTTTTTTAGTTAAAAATTTATAATTTATATTTTATAAATTGTAGTTAAAAAGTTTACAATTTATGCAATGATGACCGTCTGACTCCTGACTTTTGCGCCACCCTGTATATAAGATTGTGAACTGTAATCGTATTTGTAAATTATTATGAAATATAATTATTACTATTAGTTGTCTTAAGTAATACAACCACACACTCTGTACAAATAGAATAAAGTTGGATACGTTATAAAATGGATGTTTATGTTAACTCTTTTGACTATCAATTTGCCACTCAACGATTTTGTTCTGATGTAGTTATTTATCTGTATAATTATTGAGAGAATTATGGATAGAATTTTATATAAGTTATACAGAAAAAATGTATTGTAAAATGTATTGTAAATATGGTACATAATTAGATTTTAAATAGCATTAAATTTACGCAGTTTTGTGAGACGCGCTTTCGTACGAGTTACATGCCGCTAAACGTGTTTTGAAAACTCATTTGCTCAAAACTTATTTCGAATTTAATGTTATAGATGGAGATGATGTTTACGTGTTTTGGTAGGCGATGTTTCATAAAAAAAAGTTATGACAACGCAAAACACTAATCAATATGCAGAGCACACACAGATCGGAGACAAGTTGAGTTTGTTTCATATTTACATGAAATTGAAGTACAATATGTTTGAATAATACAGATTGATACTATTTTCCGACTGTTTGCTTTAAGGTATTTTCAGTATGTCGCTTCCTTGCCGACAATGAAGTTTATACTGCTTAATTAATCTGACTGTGAGATTCCGGAACACACTTTATACCCTTGCCCAATGGCGTCCTCTCTCTCTCTCTCAGTCCGTTGAGAGAAGGGAATGCTTTTCTCTCGTTGAAGGATATAAAATGACGAATTACTTTTGTTAGTCTTTATTTCACAAGGATAGAATCACTTTTAAAATATTAGATTTCTTGTACATTGCAAAGTAATTAGAAAATCAAATCCTTAACACAACACTTGTTTAGAGAATTGTAAAACGAAAAAAGAAGGACCTCAGCCGAGACCGGCTGCCCAAAGGGCGAAACACCGACTGACTCTCAAAGTGTTTTTCACTATGCCCTGGAGAAAACTCCCATGGTGCCACGTATTACAAAAGATTATATTATTAAACTTGCAAGTCCTACTCTAATAATGATATTAGCAAAAGAATTTATACAATTGTAGTTCTACACTTAACACTTTTATGTGATTTGTAACAGCCTAAAAGAACATTTAGAATTTAGGAATCTCTTTTTAAGAGTTATAGATGTGGCACGCTGGAGTCGTTTAGGGTTATCGAAAAAGGATGCCAAGCAATGTACTGGCATTGAGGCACTTTATACAATATTAAAAATTTAACGGATTCATATTTTAATTTATACGAACAGAATAATATCTTTTAAAGGATTAATACTTTAATTTATACAAACAGAATAATATTTTGAAATTTTAACATAAATTTATTTTCCTGTGGAAACTCTTTTCCACAGGAATATAAAATAAATTATTATTATTATTATTATTATTATTATTATTAGTAGTAGTAGTAGTAGTAGTAGTAGTAGTATCACCTCTTCAAATGTCATTCCATAAGTATATGTAAAAAGCTGATAAATTGGGCCTCCTTCTACGGTAAGATATTTTATACAAATGACAGTGTGATAGTTAATGCATTCCAAATTATACGTAACATAGTAGGATAATAATATAATAATATAGTAAAAGTAATAATAAAAAAACAATAATAATAACAACACTACAATTTATTATTCTATTTTCACATGTTGAGAACATACAGCAGGGGCAAAAAGAAATATATATATACATACACATAGTGAGTGACGGTGAATGTACATGTTATGTATGTGTCACATACATAACATGTACATTCATATATACAGGGTGGGGCACGGGAATCAAGTGTTTTTTGAATAGCTAGTAATCGGCCATTAGGAATGGGAGGGGCGTGCGGTAGGTAGCATTCCATTCCTGGGTTCATAGCATTTAACTTTAACTAACACTCACCTTTATCTTTCAGGTGCCATCATGGAGCAGTGGACGTTAGAACACCGCATGTTCGCGTATGATCATTTTGTTAGGAGTGGCGAGTCAGTGACAGCAGTTCAGCGTGCGTTTCGCCGCAGATTCAACATTCATCGAAATGACTCTGTTCCCGCTCGTGACACAATCTTACGTTGGGTTAACAATCTTCGAACAGGAGGCTCAATAATGAAAACAAAACCGAAGGGGCCGCAACGCACTGTGCGTACTCCAGAGAACGTTGAAAGGGTCAGACAAGCGATGTTGCAAAGCCCAGGCCGCTCTGCTCGGAGACATTCAGCTGCACTCGGAATCAGCAATCGTACTGTTAGACGGATTTTGCATGAAGAATTACATTTTCACCCATACAAGTTAGCGATGGTGCAGGAATTGAATGTAAACGATTGCCCCCAACGACTGAATTTTGCACAGGAAATGCTTGCACTTTATGAGCAGAATGAAAACATGATGGTGGTAATGAGTGATGAAGCCCATTTCCACCTTAATGGGGCCGTCAACAATCAAAACTGTCGGTATTGGGCTGCTGAAAATCCGCGACAACTCCATGAAAAACCGCTGCATAGCCCTAAGGTTACAGTTTGGTGCGCGGTGGGAAAGTTTGGCGTCATCGGTCCCTATTTCTTCGAACAAAATGGGGTTACCGTTACCATAACATCTGGGCGTTACATTGAGATGGTGAACACCTTTTTCATCCCTGAGTTACGAAGAAGGCGTATTGCTCGTCGACATTTGTGGTTTCAGCAAGATGGGGCCACGCCACACACCGCCAGAGCGTCAATGGCTGTTCTTCGCCCCTGTTTCCCAACCATCTCATTTCGAGATTTGGTGACATTGCATGGCCCCCTCGGTCCCCTGACTTGTCCACATGTGACTTCTTTCTATGGGGGTACCTCAAGTCACGTGTCTACGAGGACAAGCCCCGTACATTAGATGCATTGAAGGAAGCGATCCGTCAACAAATCATCCAAATCAACAGAGACCTGCTGGGAAGAGTGGAGGCCAATTTTCGTAAACGCCTTCAACAATGCGTCGACGGCCAAGGACATCATATGCCAGATATAATTTTCGGTACATGATTATTATGACATGAAATGCTATGTTCTTACGAATGTTGTTCTACCAATATATTTTCTTTACAAAAATAAATATAATTTTCCTGATTATTCCAAAAACACTTGGTTCCCGTGCCCCACCCTATATATGATTTCGCATAGCGGCCATCCTGAAAATCCAAGATGGCCCCCATGGTGGGCCTATCGCCCACCTGACAATATCCTAAGCGCTATAATTATATTCCCTGACCCTGAAAATGTATGTTTAGACACAAAATTGTGTCACGAGCGGGAACAGAGTCATTTCGATGAATGTTGAATCTGCGGCGAAACGCACGCTGAACTGCTGTCACTGACTCGCCACTCCTAACAAAATTATCATACGCGAACATGCGGTGTTCTAACGTCCACTGCTCCATGATGGCACCTGAAAGATAAAGGTGAGTGTTAGTTAAAGTTAAATGCTATGAACCCAGGAATGGAATGCTACCTACCGCACGCCCCTCCCATTCCTAATGGCCGATTACTAGCTATTCAAAAAACACTTGATTCCCGTGCCCCACCCTCTTTGTCACAGCTGGAGACAAACTACACAGATCATGTAGAGATCCATATATTAATAAGAAGAACATTGCATCTTACAACAAAAAGAAAGCATCCACATCTTCTGATGCCACTGCATTTAAATTTAATTTAAGATCTGATCACGACTTTAATTACAAATTGGATTGTTTGTTCTACAAAAATCGCATCACCGAAAGAGATGTGCAAGAATCGTGAGTTTGATATCAGTATTCTAAAAGTTTGCGAACAGCGCAAGGATGGCTGGGCAGTTGATGTAAAAGGGCGTACAGCTTTTGTAAATGATTTACATTCAGAAGATGCGGTGTATCATCAAGCATGTAGTACTAACTTTCGTATTGGAAAAGGTATTCCAAAACTATACGATAGTAACACACAAACGAGTCAAAGTTTAAAAAGGGGTCGGCCTTATGATGAATCTCAAGAGTCTGCTTTGCTTTTGTGGCGAATTATTTGCGAGAAAATGATGAACAAACCACAATCAATGATCTTTTGTCAATAATGCAGGATCATCTGAAAGATTCATCAAGTCATGCATATACTTCCAAATGGCTGAAAAGTCGCTTGATGGAGCATTTTAAAGATGAAATTGTTGTCACGGAGATTAATGGGAAACATAATGTTGTCACATTCAGATCAAAAACCAAGAATATTCTCTATGATTTCTATAAAAGCAAGAAATCAGATGACGTACAAACTGAAAAAAATCGCATTATTGATTACTGCTTGAAAAGATGTTTGTTGCCAAAAGCAGTGACCTACGAATTGCCTCTCTTGGGCAGGCAATAATGCAAGCAGTCAGACCAAAAGCAATAATTGCTCCACTTCAGATTGGCTTGGGAGTGCAAATGTATAGACAATTTGGATCAAGGTTTTTGATTGACTCTTTACACAGTCACGGATTTTGCTCTTCCTACTCAGAGGTTCAGAAGTTTGAAAGAAGTGGGCGTATCATCAGGGGACAGAAATTGAAGGAATTGACAATGAATCTTTCATACAACATGTTGGTGACAATGTTGATCACAATATTAGAACAATCGATGGTCTAAATACATTCCACGGTATGGGTATAATTGTTACAGTTACTCCCAAGGTAGCTTCCACGAAATTAGTGCCAAGAATAGATGTCACATCAAAGGAGATCGTGGACATTTGCAGCATCGAAACTCACATATTTCGCTCGCGCAGAAAATCTTCTTGCGCCTTAACATACAAAGATTTGCATCAATTTCAGTTTCATGCCGATGATCCAACAAGTTGCTTCAACATTTTATGGAATTGTTCCTGGATGCTGAAACCTCAACGACCACTGTGGAATGGCTTTATGCAAATGGTGCACAGAGGAAAGCACCCTGGACAGGCTTCCGTTATATTCATGCCGATGATCGATATGCAATCCAGCGACGAATCGTGCATTTTGTCAACCATGCATTTTGTGTCTGAGCAAGCAAAGCGCTACGACATGTCACCGGTACTAACATTTGATCAGCCACTGTACTGGAAGGGAACTGAAATCCAAGAAAGTGTGGATGATGCAAGCCCTTTGAAAGAAATAGTGTTGCGACTTGGTGGGCTCCACACTGCCATGAGTTTCTTTGGATCTATTGGGCATCTCATGACTTCTTCCGGACTGCAGACAATGTTAGAAACTGTCTATGCTGAAAACACGGTGCCCCACATGCTAAGTGGGAAAGCAATATCTCGAGCCGTTCGTGATCATCTACTAGTTGTAGATGCCCTTCATGCAATAATGATGTCAGAAATATACGAGTGCCCTATTAAGTTAGACAATGATGAAGAATACACTCAGTTAGAAGATGTTTTCAATTTTGCTGATAACTTCGATTTAATACAGATCTCAGATTTACTTGATAAATCAATCTCAGGAGAAATAAGTTCGGAAGATGTAGAAAAGGAGGAGGTCTTCAAAAAGATGATTGAGAAACTGGAGAAATACAAACATAGCTTGGATTCCTCGAGAATTGCAAAACTGTGGTTCCAATACATAGAAATGGTCGAAATACTATGCACATTCATAAAAGCCGAAAGAACAGGAAACTTCCTTCTTCATTTACTGGCAGAGTATACCATGCTACCATTTTTTGCTACCATTTTTCTTATGAGGAGTTTGAAAACAACAGGTGGACTAACTCACGGACGAGGAATGACTGAGGTACAAAGATCAGTTTGGCTACTGTCGACACCAGCCTGTGCAGAAATAAACCGTGCGATGCAGGAAGTTACAGATGTAACGTATGAAGGTAGTGAGCAGCATAAAGAAACAAGACAGGCACGACTTGAAAGAGATTTCAAAGATTCATTGAAAATCTTAGCGTACGCTGTGGCAAGAAACCCCTTCGACAACCGAAAGGAACTCATGAGCATTGACACAGGAGTAATTGCTATTTCAACTGTCAATGTAGACAATGCCAAGGTTATTGGAAGCAACATTCTTGCTTCAATGTCCGGAAAACCAGTTGCAGATTATACGTTCAAGAAGAAAGACGTGGCCATAACAATGAAAGCAAGATCAACTATTAAGATAGATGAAGAAGTTATTCCCGTTGATCCTCTCTTGTTATTCCAACGTCTAATAACCACTGTCAGAGGCATGGGATCAGCTGTAGACTTGGAGACAGCATTCTCGTATGAGCTGTGCACATTTCCTCCTGCACTTATAGAGACAGACGGTTTGTTAAGGGAAGCAAATAAACCACAGCTAGCAAATTCTATCTGGTCTTCAACTGCGCCTGATGAATCAGATGCTTCACTTTCTAAAGATATTTCATATGTCCTCGATGGAGGATCCTTACTCCACAGAGTACAATGGACAAAAGGAAGAACATACAACGAGATTTGCAAAATTTATGTAGAATACGTCCTCAAGCATTACGGAGAGGGAACAGTCGTTGTATTTGATGGATATGACGGGAAGCCTTGTACCAAAGATACAACCCACATTCGCAGAACCAAAGGCAAGCAGGGCATACCTGTACGTTTAACAGGAGAAATGAAGCTAAATATGAAGAAAGACGAGTTTCTTACTAACCTCGACAACAAGCAGAGATTTCTAGTAATGTTGGCGACTAGAATGAACGAAGAAAACATGAAAACAATCCAATCATCTGGTGATGCAGACCTTTTGATTGTACAGACAGCAATTGAATCTGCTAGAAGTAAACCAACAGTTGTTATTGCAGAAGATACCGATCTACTCATTCTCCTGCTCCATCATGCTGATGTAGATGGTCACAGAATATTTTTCACATCAGAGCAAAAAAACTCGATCGAAAGCGAAAACCAAACTGTGGAACATTAAGTACGCTAAATCGAAATTAGGATTGAAGATTTGCGAAGCAATCTTGCTTATTCACGCCTTACTTGGGTGTGATACAACGTCCAGATTGTTCTCCATTGGTAAAGATGTGGCCCTGCAAAAGTTTAAGACGAAAACTTTCAACGCTTAAGCCAAGTTTTCAACAACTCACCATCAACAAGAGAAGAAGTTATTACTGCTGGAGTAAAGTTGTTGCTTATTGTTTATGGCGGAAAAAAAGAAAGCTCGCTTGATAAGCTTCGTGTCACAAGATTCTACCGGAAAGTTGCTGCAAGTATGAAAGTTGTCTCCCGAGAGCTTGCCGCCAACATCCGCAGCTGCATCATTCCATTAATTGCGTGTTTACCTCCAAGTGCAAGTTTGGAGAGGACTGGAAGATCTTGATCCAGAAGAATGGGGTTGGACTGTGAAAAGAGGAAAACTGCTACCAGTTTATACCTCGAAAGCTCCAGCACCAGAAAGCTTACTAAAACTTTTCTGATGTAACTGCAAGGTATAGTGTCAGAACGCGAGATATACGTGTTTCAAGAATGGACTGAAATGCTCAGCCTTGTGTGGCGAATGCCAAGGCGTTTCTTGTCTGAACTGTCAGCACCCTTTGGACATAGAGAATGCAGAGAACAGTGACGAAACTAATACAGACCCAGATTTTTACTAACTCACCATCACGCATAGGCTATATCAAAATGCCTATCCCTGTGAAATCGTTATGTATTGATTTGAGTTGACATAGCATGCTATTTTTTCTATAAACTAAATTTCAGATCAATATCTCAGTTTATCCAAGAGTTATGTCCAAAAAACGAAATCAAAACAAGTGAACGTCGTTAATATGAAAATATATATTATCTTCGAAACTATGAAGGATAGACAAGTGGTGTTGGGGTTCATTTGAAAGACCTAATCAAAGCCTCTACGATTATGATGTCCAATGGTCAATTTTACTTGAGTACTTGAGCAATGGTAATAACGCTACAATCGCGGTCGATACGCAGCGCGATGTTCCGTTTTCGTCTTTTAGCATGAGATGGGAGCGCCCCCTATGAACTGAGTAATTTTTTAGCAACTAAAAATATTTGCTAACCATCTAGGAAGGATTACTGAAAATTTGAAGAAAAAATATTAATGTTAAAGGTTAGCTGTGGACGAAAAATACAAGATGGTGTCATTTTGACCTACCAACCTGGGGGTGTGAGGGGTTAATGCAAATTCCATTTTTCTGAAAAATTGCCTCACCCAATGGTAGTAAGTTTATAATATGTTATTTTTGAATATTTGGGGATGTCAAAAACGATGAAACCATTTCTGTTACAATTACTTCCAGGTTGACCAAAAATATAACCTAGATTGACTGGACTATTAGTGCTAAGTTGTTTGTAACTCCCATGTTCCTGCGTCAAACAGGATAGTCTTTTCATTGTTAACTGTTAGTGTGCGAATCTCTTTTTCCCAAAGGCGGGAGACATACCCATTTACCCCACTGGTAAGGTAAAACGGGATACATGTGTAAGATTGTAGTTAAATCAGGTGTTTACAGAAAAAAAGGAATGTTTTGTAATTTTATTTCGAACCAGATAACGGTGCAGTGTCAAAAAAAACTTAATAGTCTACATAAAAATAACAGGTCCTATGATAAAACCATTGAGCTACTCACAAATTTCATAACACAAAAAAAAAATTAAACATGTTCTACTGCGCACACAAAAGCATCTCTATTGCATGGGGTTCCACTTCCATACCAACGACACATGGTTAAGCAATTATTAATTGCATTCACAATTAGAAACACCACCCGAGCAGTAAAGGTTGGCACTCTAGCTTACCATACCATCTCGTTTTATCCTACTCTCCCCTGTTTACTTTTATTTTTTCATTTATTAATTTTATTAGTTTTGTTTCACTGTATAGGAATATAGATTTATTTATTATTACCAAATGCAGTGTTATGGTTTGTATAATTTGATGAATTTGTCTTCCAGTTTTCTCTGGAAGACTTTTGACGTTCTAGAATCTAGATTATTTTATCTCCAGATCGAGGGGGTTCCAGAGGGTTGGTACTGTTGAACATAAGGATCTAGTCGCATAATCTAGAGAGCAAATTGGTTTTCTGGTGTACGTGTTTGATTATCTTGTTTTAAAGCGATGTTGAGTTTGAGGAGCTAATTTTTTATTTTGGATGATTTCTGGTACAATACAGTATTATGGACGCTTGATACATATGTGAGGCAATGTTTAGTTTGTTGATTTCTACACGTTTGAGAATTTTTAATTCACCTACTTTGTAATTATACAAAGGAATATAAAGGAATACAAAGGACACCAAAACAACAACAGACCGGCTGGTCCCTACGAGGCTGTCTATTTAAGAAGGAAGGTTAAAAGAAGTAAGAAAATTTAAAGACAAGTGAAAGTTCTAAAGTAAAACAGAGGTTGTGAGGTAGGAAAGAAATTTAAAGCTAAGGTGAAAATTTTAAAATACAGAGGAGGGAATACAAGTGAAAATTCTCCAATATTTCTACGCGCTAACAAATGCTTCCAAATGGGAATTTAAGGCAAGATAAACATCTACTTTCTTTTTAAAGGATTCGACCGATTGAAGAAAGAATGTTTAGCTTCATTAGAATTGAAATGTTTACCCACTAATTTCAGACCATTACCGCGAGTTCTATCTACATTCCTAGAGGTGAAATATTTTTTCGCGTCGACATTATCAAAACCTTTAATCATTTTAAAAACCTGGATTAAATCTCAAATTCGCCTTTTTACGAGTGAGAATAAATTTAACGTTTCTAAACGGGCAAAGTAGGATTTGTTTCTTAGTCTAGGAATCATCTTAGTAATCGTAGCCCGTCGCTGCACTCCCTCCATTCTGTCTATGTCCTGTCGTAAATATGGGGACCAGAATTGAACGCAGTATTCCAGGTGGGGGCGTACTAAGGAATCATATAATGTTAGTATTGTTTTCTCCGACTTAAAAAATCAAACAATCTACCAATAAATCTTAAGATTCTATTTGCTTTTCAGGCCGCTTCGATACATTGCTTACTCGGTTTAAGAGTGTCAGCAACGATAATACCTAAATCTTTCTCTTCCTTAACACTTGTTAGTGTCTTGTCGCGCATAAAATAATTTTCTTTAACATTGTTTCTACCGATATGCACCGTTTACTAATTAAAGTTCATTTGGCAAATTTTCGCACACTCGAGTAATTTATTAATATCTTCTTGAATCTGCAAACGTTTTGCCGCTGATTTTGGTTCCATCCGCAAATTTTGAAATTATACTCTTAATTCCCAAGTCGATGTCATTGATATAAATAATAAAAAGAACTGGTCCCAGAACTGATCCCTGAGGCACGCCGCTGGTTACACTTTTCCATTAATGAGACGCTTTGCTATCAATAACCACTTTGTTTACGTCCACTAAGCCAATTTTCGATCCATTTGGGAACATTACCATCAGTTCCGTGAGAATGAAGTTTAGCTAATAATCTTCTAATAAGCTTAGAATTTGTTGCATAGATCTTCAGTGTGCTCTTTGAATGAGAGGTTTGAGAAGGAGGTAATTCCCAGAAGTTTGGCTCATTCACTTGTTGAACAGGGCTTCAATTTATGTTTAGGTTTAGAGGTGGCAAAGTTTTGGTTTTTTGTGATGACAATATAAACTGTTTTTTTAATATTTAAGGACAGTTTTAATGTATAGTTTTAAGTCTGGAAAATAGTTTAATTATTTGTTATAACTACTATAATTAGTTTAATTATTTGTTATAATTAGTATAATTAGTGTAATTATTGGAAGATGTACAGTTTTAAATCTGGAAATTAGTATGATTATTTGTTTCAGGTTGTAAGTGTTTTTAATTTGTATTTTGTGATTATGCTAAAGTTTATATAGTATATACAGTAGGGTGTGTCAATTTTGTCAACTTTTTTCAAATCAATTTTGGTATTGAAAATATAGTCTTTTCATGTCAAAACTTGAAATTGGCCAACCAAAATTAAATAAAATAACCCTTACCTACATCAATTTTACCTTAAAGTTTCATAAATTGACCCTTTTACTAAATAATAGGACATAAATTGATTAACTATTCATCTGTCACAGAATTATCCCACTGATCGCATATGGAGTGTTTTCAAGGTCATATAGTTGTTGTACAATGTACAAGTCACAACATGAATAGAACTGTCCCTCACTCTCAGTCCTCAGTTGCCTCTTAGATGTCATAGACCAGTGGTTCCCAACCTGGGGTCCCCGGACCCCTGGGGGTCCGCGAAGGTAGTACTGGGGGTCCGTGAGCTTTCAATATTTCGAGAGGCTCTTGGCTGGAATTATTAATACTTTTTTAATACGCTGTATTTTAATTGCATACTCACTTATATGTCCCTTATTTGATAGTGAAAAATGAGAAAACAAGTTAATTATTAGTTAATAAAAACAGTTTGTTTTGTAGACGGAATCTTTCAAAAACATGGGGTCCGTGGGAAAAAAATAAAAATAAAAGGGGTCCTTTGTGGTGAAAAGGTTGGGAACCACTGTCATAGACGGTGGTTTGCTGTTATTGCTCTTCTACCTACTTCATAGTTATTCTACTAGACGAATACTACAGTTTAACTGTAAGTATGGATTATTGCTTATTACAATTATTTATTATTATCATATTCTTCTGTCTAATTATGTTGTAATGACTAAGCTTTGAAACATCGTAATTGATATAAAATACTTAAATGTTTTTCTTTCTTTTTAGATATTCCTAAGATGCCAAAATTGAAGACAAGTGGTCAGTCGTCATGCCAATTGAGCCTGTTAGTCGGTACAGGCAAGGAGCTTCCCGTATCAGAACTACCAACAGTGCGAGACATGCTGAGACTAGGGTTACTCCTTCGTGAACAAAATACAAATGATAGAAGGAACTACACAGAGAAAGAGCTCATAAGGGACATGATTCCCCCTCTTCTGCATCAGTGGAAAAAAGCTAATGTGTTATTCAACCCACCTGTACTCAATCAGTATAGAACTATTGCGCTAAAATTAACAAAACTGTGGCACAAAGCAGTTGAGACATCACTTGGTAAAGGAAAACTAGCAAAGAAAAATAAATTTCTGCACACACTTGACACTCTTCTTGACATTTTTAACTGCCAGTGTCCCATAGAGTTGTGTTCTGAAGCCAATTGTTCTCCCTCATGCAGAAGAGAACCTCACCCTCACATTGATTGTCGCTGTCCTCATGAGAAGAAGATCCCTGTTTTGGAGCTGGCTTTCATAAAGGCGCAGAGAACAAAGGCAGGAGGCCAAGGAAGTATGCAGATTGGTTCGGCAGATTATTCAGAAACCAAAAAACAGATTGTTATTGCTAAGAAAAAAGAGAAAATCTGAGAGAGGGAAGAAATGAAGAAAAAGAAGAGTGAAGAAGCCACCCAAAGAGATGAAGAGCTCTATCAAGAGGTTTCTCACTTCTTTGAAAGCTCTTCAGATGAACAGAAAGAAGCAACATCAGATGATAGCTCCAAAATGCCATCTGAACCTTCGCCGAAGAGAATGGAATACAACACTAAAGACATCTCAAACATTGCCCTTGCCAGTATTCGCCACCATACGGGGCTACGAGAGACTGCAGAGATTGCCACTGCCGCTTGGATAGATGCAGGCCTCATCAGCCGAGAGGATACATCCTTAGTGATAGATCATAACAAGATAAGAAGAGCACAAGAAAAAATAATTAAGGAAATATCTGATCAGCATGAAAGAGATTTGAAGGAGGAAGGTCTCTCTTGCCTTTTGTTTGATGGAAGAAGAGATGACACGAAAGTTCTCCTAGAGGTAGAGGGAATGGACAGAAAGTTTCCCAGTCTCATCAAAGAAGAACACTACTCTGTGTGTTCCGAACCTGGTGGCCGCTATTTGTTTCACTTTGTTCCTGAAGCAGAAGTAGAAGGCAAGAAACATGCAGAGGCAATTGTTGATCAAATAATATGTTGGCTTCAAGAAAGAAGACTTGACAGTTCACCGCAGGCCGTTGGTGGAGACTCAACTGCAGTGAACACTGGATGGCAGGGCGGTGTTATGACGCATTTAGAGAAAAAACTTGGAAGAAGGCTTGTTTGGATTGTATGTGATTTGCACACAGGGGAACAAAATTTCCAAAGGTCGAAGTAGGCCCTCCCCTTCCAGTGTTGTCTGAAGAAGTTATCAAAGACCTCAGCACGGATCAATCTTACGCTTATCGTATTGTTCAAGCAACCAGATCAGGAGAGTTGCCTCAAAATCTGGCTCTCTTGGAGAATGGACCCATAAGTCACAGTCGTTGGTTAACTACAGCGATTCGTTTCTGCAGGATTTGGGTTTTCAAACATGCACTGAAGGGCAAAATGCTACAGAATTTGATGTTGATTGTTGAATTTATTATTGGGTTTTATCTTCCTCACTGGTTCAATGTAAAACTTAATCCAATGTGGATGGAGGGGCCCAACCACATCTTGTTTCAATTACAGCTACTGAGAACCCAAAGGAAAGTAGTGGTGGACATCGTGTTACCTGTGGTGAGAAGGTCCGCTTGGTATGCTAGGCCAGAGGCAGTTTTGCAAGCAATACTCTGCAGCCAATGTACCAAAGAGCGAACTGAGGCTGTGGAAATCATTCTAAAGCTTAGAGGAACATCACTAGATGATGACCAGCTGGGAGACTGCTCTGTTCAGACAAGGAAGGTGCCTCCGATAAACGTCAATGCCACGAAATTGTCAGAATTAGTTAACTTGAGTTCGGAAGTTTTGGAGCCACCACTGACAACATGTATAACAAACAAAGATTTAACACAACTTAAAGAGGCCCCAAGGCAAGTGCCAAAGTGGCCTTCTCACACTCAGAGTGTGGAGAGATGTGTGAAAATGGTCACAGAAGCAGCTAGTCAAGTTTACAGTCACGAGAGGCGAGAAGGCTACATCAAAGCGCAAGTAGCAAGCCGAATGCTGATGTCAAGGAACCGCAGCAAAAAGGACATGACTGCATTGGTTACTTTCAAATAAAGACTCTGAATGATATCTTATTGCCACTTTAAATGTTGATAGGATGTTTGCGCACATTTGATATTTTGTTACGAATTTACGGAAAAATGGAATTTTTGAATTAAAATTGATGTAGGTAGGAGTTATTTTTTATTGTTTTTGAAGCAAGGATATTATTTTGTATGCCAAATGATTACATTAAATTGCTACCAAATCACATGATTTTCAATTTAGTCATTTCACCCCCAAAATTGACACCCTAATATACAGTATATATATATGTATATATATATTTGTTAACCCTCCATTAATGGCCTTGGGTGGTTCGAAGTTGACGGGGGTTTTGGTTAGGTGGCAGTAACGGATTTCTCACTGTGTAGGGAATCGCAATAATTTCTTTTGTACTACCCTCCGATTTCTTCTTGTAGCGGATCGGAAGAATCTGTGAACACTTACTAGGTTATTGGTCGATTCTCCGATTCTTCTTGTAACGTATCGGAGAAGTTTGTGAGGTAATGGTGGTCTCAGACTTAATGTCTATTGATTTCTAACTTTACTGTTTCTTGAAGATGCTGTGTTATTCTAAAACTAAATTCTCTTGGAGGAGACAGGACTCAAAGGAGATGATAAAGATATCCTTTTACTGAATTTTACTGCTTCTAGGTCAGATCAACAAAATTTGAAAAGTTACAACGATTTATATACAGTACTATTTAAGCTAGTTACATCATTATTATTTAATGTTGACTTGTTTTTTCCAATTTTTAATAGGCTGATTGTTTTTGCTAATTCAAAAGAATTGTTTGGTGTATTATGTGGATCTTGCAGAAACTGATAAAGCAAAATATTTTGAAGATGAAGGCAAATTTTGCTGTAACAGCATATTGGCAAATCTGATGTTATCATGATTTGCCTTATCAAATAAAAATAAAAATTAAGATATGCATTTTATTAAAATTAAATGTTTAAAATTTAAAATTAAATGCCGATTCAGGATATGACTTAATCTTTTATGATTTAAGAGGGAATATATAAAAAAATGAACATTGCAGACTTTAACAAGATTACATGATTAAGCTTAATAAGAAAAACAACTAGGTAGAAAAAAAAGAACGATTCATCAAGATATCATTAATAGAAAAAACCCTGAGCGAAAATTAAATAAAGAACAAAAAAAACAATTAAATTTTTTAATTCCGATTTAATTTTGCGATATTGCATCAATTTTATATACAGTTAGAGCGTCATGCAAGTTTGGACTTTATATGCAAAAATGAATGTTAGAATTATCATTTTTACATACACACACACACACACACACACACACACACACACACACACACACACACACACATATATATATATATGGGGTGGGGGTGGGGTGGGGGGGTGGGGGGGTGGGGGTTAAATTAATTATCCATTTTTGAGGAGTGTAGGAAGGAAGCCTAATTAAAATACTGCTTGAAGAGTGGTCCCTTTAAACTGATTAAAAGGTTGCTCGTTAAGAAAGTAAAAACATGTTCACAATTAAGATGTGCTTTGCAAAAGCATATAAAACTAATGTTTAGATCCTTGTTTACACTGTAAACCCATGATTTACAGTGTAAATAATAAAATGGATATAAAACTTATGTTAAAAACCATTAAAAACCATAATTTGTCTAGAAAGCATTTTTATAGGATTTTAAACTTCAAAATTTTGAATAGTTACATAAATATCAGCAAAGAGGGTCCGAAACTGGCACAGCGTTTAGGACAGACTATAATGCAATCCAGTTCACTAACTCCTGGTTATTTATTATTAACCACCATCATTTACGGAATTCGAACTCTAGACCTCAGGATCTTCATTTCGCTCATAGGGAAACGGTGTTAGACACTGAGCTATGCTATAATTAAAGCTACAAGTAAAGAATTTATACTGCACGAAAAGTATTACATTCATGAAACTAAAAACATCTCAAGAGAAATTAGGAATTATGAAATTACATATCTTTGAATTAAATCAAAACAGACATAAGAATGTCATCATATTTTCATTGTATACTCGTTAGTTTGATATTTCTCGCGCAAATATAGGAAAATTAAGCTAATAATTATGATATACTGAAAGCCGGATACGTGCAAATATTTATCCCTCAGACCCCAATTCTCTTCTCGAAAATTCCAAGAAATTTTTTTAAATGAATAATAAATTCCAGACTCGTGAATCATTTTAAAAGCAATGATTCAGTAAACAAAAGAATATCGATGCATTCACAGTTTAAGTGAAAGTAAGAAGAGTTAAACATCTTTTTACATAAAGCACCATTCATGTGAATATATCATCGCTGATTCTTCCGAATCCATCGACTCGGGTTCGATTCCCGGTGAATGCAGCCGGTGCGTAACTTATTCATCCCTTCATCCTTTCATTGGTTGGATAGTTAAATGAGTACCTAAAAAAACAAATGAGGCGGGATGCTATAAACAGGTCGAACACAGGTCGATCCTAAACATTTTTCAGTGTGTATATATATATATATATATATATATATATATATATATATATATATATATATATATATATTTATTACCTAAACGGATAGGGTAATCTGTACCAAATTTAATGTACACATTAAGAGAGAACCAGAAATTATTTTTTGAATGAAAATGGGATCAAATGTATAAATACAAATAATAGAAAAACATTCTAACCAATAATATCAATATCTATGTTAATATAGACAATTATTTTAATAAAAACGTGATGTCATCATTAAATATAATTTCTTTCTTACTTACTTACTTATGTCCTCTTCACTCCTACGTGGAGCATAGGGCGTCAACTGTGCTTCGCCATCGGGTACGGTTGGCTGCTTGGGCTTTAACCGCTGGCCAGGTTCTTCCAATTCTCTTAGTTTCCATCAGTAAGGATCTCCTCCAAGTCATCATTTGCGGATTCCATTCCAAAGCCGTCTTAGCTATTTCTCCCACTTCTCTCCTCAAAGCATGTCCAACCCATCTCCACTTCCTTCTCCTAATTTGCTCTTCTATCCTTTCCTGAGTTATGATCTGCCATAGTCTTTCATTTGAAATTTTATCCGGCCATCTAATTCCCATAATCCTTCTCAGACATCGATTCACAAACACTTGCACATTCTTTCAGTTCTTTCGTTACCGTCCATGATTCACTACTATACAGGGCGACTGATTTAACATTACTGTTAAATACGCTTATTTTAATTCTCCTCGACAAACTGGTTTTATCTCTATACTGGGTTTAGCAGCACAAAAGCACCTGCAGCCTTAGTCAACCTTCTTCTAACATCCTCCTCCGTTCCTCTATCCTTTGCCACTACACTACCTAAGTAGACAAACTCATCAACCTCTCCCAGCTCAACCTCCCTAACTCTGAAGGCTCCATCTCTGCCATTTAATCTCATTGTCTTAGTTTTTCCTTTATTAATTTCTAATCCTAACTATCTTCCCTCTCTTCCCAGATCCTCCAGCTTCGCTACCATATCCTCAACGCCTCTGTGACAAAAGGCACAAATTGTCGGCATAGTCCAAGTCCTCCAAAACATCCAGCAATCCCCAACCAATACCCCTCCTACCTTCCTCAACCATTCTACTCATTACAGTATCCAGCATTAATAAAAATATCACTGGTGACAACAGACAACCCTCTCACTCCTGTTGTCATCTTAAAAGGCCCTGTAAACTTCCCGTTATGTTCCACTCTGCAAGAAAATTCTCTGTATGATTCCTTAACGATATTAATAATCTTCTCCTGTATTCCATAGTTTTCCATCACTGTCCACATACAGCCTCTATCCACAATATCAAAAGCTTTCCCAAAATCTACAAACACCAAATACAGGCTCGACTGCCATTCTAAGCTCTGTTCCACAATAATTCTCAGTGTATTGATCTGATCGGCACAGGATCGGGCCTCTCTAAATCTTGCCTGTTCCCTTCATAGCCTAGCATCCACCTCCCTCCTTATTCTTTCCAAAATAATATGGGTCAGCATCTTACTAGGTATAGACAGTAGTGTGATTCCCCTCCAGTTGTCACGTCGCTAGAGATCTCCTTTCTTTGGTATTTTCACCAGCAAACCCTCTCTCCATTCCTTGGGAAACTTCTCGGTTTCCCATATTATACCGAAAAGTCATGTAATTCGTCTGTCATCATCCCTGGGTCCACCTTCAACAGTTCTGCCTCTACACCATCCATCCCTGGCGCCTTTGCTCCTTTTAACTTCTTGATAGCCTGATAGCCCTCCGGATTTCAGCCTTACTTGGTGGTTTAACATCTATGTTCAGCTCCTGGTTCCCTCTCACTTCTTCATGAATTAACTCCTCGGGTCTATTTCCATTCAAAACTTCTCTAAAATGCTCTTTCCACCTTTTCAATTGTTGCAGCTCCGCAGTCAATATAGTTCCATCCTTTGATTTTACTTGTCTTGTCTCTCTATAATTTCTCCCTGTCAGTGTTTTCGTTATCTTATATAATTCTCTCATATCTCCCCTCCGCGCTGCTGTCTCTGCCTGTTGCGCCATCTCGTTCACAAATTGTCTCTTATCGTTTCTGGCCCTTCTTTTGACCTCTCGATTGAGTTGTTGCCAATTCTCCCCAACTCCATCTTGTTTATCACGTCTTCATATCTGTTCATTTTTTCTTTTTCTTTCCTTCTTTCTTCTACCGCATTCCATGTGTCCTTAGTCATCCACTCTCTTTTCTCCTTCTTTCTGAAACCGATTGTTTCCTCTGCAGATTTCCGTAAGGTGTCCCTAAATCTCACCCACTTTCTTTCCACTCTTTTTATTCTCTCCTCTTCATTTTCTCCATGTGTCAAGACTTCCTCATCTTCATCCTAGGAATAGCAAATCTATTTCTCACAGCCAATTTGTATTCCTCTGTATTGTCTCTCCCAACCTTTGCGTTGAGGTCTCCCATCAGGATAACAATGTCTTCTCTCTTAACTCCCCCAAAAACTGTAGTGAGCTGTTCATAGAACTCTTCCTTCTGCTCATCCTCCGCTTGTTCTGTAGGCGCATAACATTAATTGTTATGGGTCTAGCCTTTGTTTTAAATCTTACTCTTATTATTTTCGAAGATATTGGCTCCCATTCCAATCAACTTTACTCCACCTCTACTGTGAGCAATATGCCTACGCCTTCTCTATGTTCTTCTCCACTTGGTCTTCCGGAGTACAATAGTTTCTGGCATGGTCCCACTCGTACTTCTCCTTCTCCTGTTCACCTCGTTTCGCTCAATCCCAGAACCGCCACCCTACATCTCTCAGCCTCTCTTGCAATTTGCTTAAGCCTCGCTCCCTCATACATAGTTCATATATTCCAGCATCCATTTCGTGTCCGATATTTCATGCCAAAGTTCGTCAACGTCAGATCCGTCCGGTTTCGCACAGTTTCAGTTTCTGTAATCGTAGCGGTTAGGTTTTGCAGGTGATTAACCCACAGCAGCTGAGTCCAGTGGTGAGGCTGCCACCTTAAGGTCTCCGAACATACCCTGTCAGTTTTTGGCCACGGGCGTAACGCCACTCCGCAGCGGGGAGCACCCCTATCCGCCACCTGGGGACGCGCCCGATGGGGGAACTGACAAAGACCCCTCACGGGATAATTTCTTTCAATATTGATTAATTGTTTGTAAAGCTTCATGAAACAAAACACAAGAGTAAAAAGTTCCTTAATTAGACAGATACATCATTATATTTCCTGCAAAGTATAAAAAGAGTGAAGAAAATTATATTATTATTGCTTAATCAACATTTCAAAAATGTTTCCATAATTTTGACCGCCAGTGTATACTATCTGAGAATCTCTTTCCCGTTCTCTTTGGGGTGGGCACGACGTTTGGATTTGGCTTTGGGACCGAACTTCCGTCACCGAAGACACTGAAATCGGTATGCTACTCAAACTTCATGAATCCAGTGTTACCTTTCTGAAAGGAACTTAATAAAGAAACACTCAGGTAGTTTCATACAAGTTAATTATGTAATTCATTGAATATATATATATATATATATATATATATATATATGCGCCTCGGTGGTGTAGTGGTTAGCGTCGCTGACTACGAATCCATCGGCCCGGGTTTGAGACCCAACGGCAGCCGGCGCGCAGCAAAACCCAGCTGGTCATCCTTCCACACAATAAAGAAAGTGGTTGGTAGATAAATGGGTACCTTAGGTGGCCTAGTGGTTAAGACGCTGTGCTGCTGATGGGGCGTGGTTCGGATTCCACGTTAAATGTAGGTCTAAGGTGGAGTGAAAAGCTTGATCTTCGTCAGAGTGAACAATTCGGCGGAAGCTAACCAAAGGTGTATATATATATATATATATATATATATATATATATATACACAGGGTGTCCATAAATGTTTACCCTGAAAACAGTATGCTCTCATGTTTTAATGACGAATCTTACATCCGTTTTCTTTTTAGGGGTGATCTCGTACACGCATAGAGTTTCTGTGCTGGTGTGTTTCGTCTACCGCATTCGCCGCTAGGAGCGCTGTAGTAGCTGTTCAGTTAAGATGGCGTCTGTGACAGAGAAGGCACAATGTGTTGTGTGGCTTGCAGAAACAAAATCTCCTGTCAGTGTTCAGCGAAGGTTCAGAGCAAAGTATGGAAAGAATCCACCTGATGTGAAGTTAATTAAGTCGTGGATGAAAAAATTCTTGGAAACGTGGAAAAGGGAAAGAGCAGTGGTAGACCATCAGTTTCCGATGGGACTGTGGAAAACATTCAAACTGTCATTTTCCAACAAGATGGGGCACCCCCTCATTGGGCGCATGTTGTTCGTGAAACTCTCGACGCAACATTTCCAAATCGACGGATTGGCAGGGACGGGCCAATCCCATGGCCCCCAAGATCACCAGACATTACCCCGCTGGATTTCTTTCTCTGGGGTCATGTTAAAGATTTGGTTTATGCAACAGTTGTTCCAGATACAGAACATTGCGAGAACGCATTACGGATGCAATTGCAACAGTTAACCCACAAATGTTGGAAAATGTGTGGCGTGAGTGTGAATACCGTTTAGACATTTTACGTGCCACTAGGGGTGCACATGTGGAAGCTTATTAAGTTCATTAACTATGTATCAAAACTTTGTATGTTTATCTACTTATGATTAAAACTGTGTTTGAATACAAGTGTTTATTTAAAAGTTATAGCATGCTTTAATCAGTGTAATCATTTATGGACACCCTATATATATATATATGGGATGAATTTCACAATTAAACACGTGAAATGAATGAATGATGCAAACCCACAAGGAAAAAGAAGAATGATTCCAGGGCCTTTCGTGTATTCCCTGACGAGGTGTACTTCTGAATACACGAAAGGCCTTGGAATCAGTTTTCTTTTTCCGTGTGGGTTTGCATCATATATATATATATATATATATATATATCCTCGTGTGCAGAAACGTTCCTTAATACTTATGTCGTTTCTATTCATATATTATATATATATATATATATATATATATATATATATATATATATATATATGTGTGTGTGTGTGTGTGTGTGTGTATATATATATATATATATATATATATATATATATATATATATATATATATATATATATATATATATATATATACAGGACGTCCCAAAAAATGTATACACACTTTAAATAATTATAAAGGCAGTGTTTATTAAAATACATTTCATTTTCAAAATGTAATAGAATCTACAGACATTATTTAATTGTTTTGTCAACGCCTGTTTTCAAACTGACGTCCGTTCTGGTCCAGGCACTGCTGATAACGCGAAGCAATGGAATCGCAAACATCACGAAACATTTCGTTTGGTATTTGTGTGCATTCTCGTTCAATGGCTGCTCTCAATTCAGCGACTGTTGCAGGTTTTATAGCGTAGACTTTGTCTTTTAAGTATCCCCATAAAAAAAGTCTAGTGGTGTGAGGTCTGGTGAACGCGGAGGGTATTCTGCGAAACCCCTTCGTCCAGTCCACATCCACATCGTGCAAGTACCACTCGCAATACTCCACTCTTCGGTCCGGATCATCTTCATTAATAGCATGGACTAATCTTGGAATGTAACTTTTCCATTGACAGCGCTTCAAAATGCGTTGGACAGACGATTCTGAAATTCCTACCTCACGACTCGCTTGGCCGCACAGATTTTCTTGGACTTTGGTGATACGTTTCCAGTACTCTTTCTTGCTTTGTGGGGCTTGTCGATGTCCGTGGTCTCCGGAACGCTTCTCGGGGACATTCTGAACAGTTCCATCGGCTTCAAACTTATCTCTAATTCGAGTGATGGTAAGTCGCGTTGTGGATCTGTTTGAAACTCCCTCCAAACTGTCTTTGCACTTCAACTGCGTTTTCACACTTCCAGTAGCATGTTAGAATGAATTTTCTTTGTTCAAAGCTTAGTCTGCTGCCATTATTAATTTAATGGGTTTAACTTGGAAAGAAAGAAACATCAATTGAGCTATCAGCTGTTAAAGTTGTATACATTTTTTTGGGACGTCCTGTATACTGTATATATTTGTCTTGAGAGCATAGACGTCTCTTAGACGTTTGAAAGGTTTGAAATTTAGGGCTAAATATTAAAATTTACAAGCTAACATAGTAATCAGTCAGAATGACCAGAAACTGCATGGCATAGCGCTCAAGCCAGACGAAACGACCCATTGTGTTATGATTATTATTAGGTAGAAACCATCAGGAGTCCAACTCCCGACCTCAGTGTCTTCACTTCGCTTATAGGGAAATGGAGTTATCTATTGAGCTACTGCTTGGCCTCTACAAATTAACATATTATGAACAGTAGAGGAATTCCTGTGTTACATTTTAACGAACAGAACAGTCCATATGAAATACATATGGAGAAATGGCCGTCCATTTGAATGAATTACAGTATACAGGGAGGGATGCCACATGTGGCTTTCTGTTGCCGATTATTTATATTAATTACATTTCTGAAGTTCCTCAACCTAATCTGTATTCTCATCTGATACGTTACGATCTGTAACGTGAGCGAGTAGTTATGCCTGAGGCGTTACTGAGGTGTAACTACTAGTTCACACCGCTTTACAAAGTGACCTACAGTGTGCTCAATACATAGATCACTCACCGAAAAAATATTAAAATTCTTATTTGTTTTTTTCCGCAGGTGATTTTGTGTTGAGCAAAACAAGAATTTTAATATTTTTAAAAGTAGATAGATCACTGTGGCTTTCAACTGCGGCTTTTCAGCTGCTTTAGTTGGGTAATTATAAATCACTTATATAATACCTTGGACAATTTATGAGAAAACCTTGACCTTAGCCATAGCTAATCGATTAATTATTCTTTAAACGTTCCTTCGTTTAGTGGTTAAAGTAACTTACAAAAAAAATCCCAACTTTATCGAAGTAGATACGAGATGAAATGAATTCACGATATAGGAAGATCGCTTGTTTACAGTGAGACCTGCGTTATTATGTTTAGAGTAGGACCGTGTTATTATTTTTACAGTGAGGCCTGTGTTAATATTAGGGTTATGTCAAATGCTTTTTGATAATGACCTGTATAATGAACACAGCGAAAAAACTCATTTTAATGGCGACTATCTTTCTACGTAAGGAATCAGCCCCACTTTTGCTTTAAATGCACATATCATATATTTTGTTTGTTCCCAAACTGGGAACGCTGCCACCTACATACTTAAAAAATTACTTTATTTACTTACTTACTTACTTTGTGTGAGTTCGAACGACGGTTCAGGATCGACCTGCGGTCGACCCCTCTTATATATAAATGCTACCTAAACGTACTATTTATTTTAATCATATGAAAGTATCATTATATAAAATTATTTAAATATTAATTGTTGGTTTCATTTGTTTTGAAATTATAGAAAACTGCAGGTGAAAAGTAATACCAAATTATGCGATAAACAGTATACTTAAATGGTAAAAACTTGCTCTAAACATTAAAGCATATGCAAAATATGGAGAAATAAATTTAATTAAATCTTCAGTAGATCATATATGGTGATAGATTATAGAAAAGTACAAAAGGAAATATGATACAACACTTAGAAAGCATGATCCCAAAATGGGAACGTTGGCTTTTAAAGGGTAAAACTAATAGAAATACACGAAAATTTGTCAGTCTTGTAGTTAAAATCCTGTCTTCCTTCGTCTGGTACGAGAAGCCAACCTGCCATTATCCTTTATCCGGTGATGGATCTCTCGAACTGTTTCTCTGAATGTGTTACATGAACAAAATCGAATTTCATAATGTTGACGTTCGACCTTATGGAGTACAGTATATGGATTTCACATTTCAAACTACATTTTAGATTTTCATTAAAAACGACTAATCTAACCTAACTCACCCTAACCTAGCGCAACCTAACCGGGCATAATGTAACTTAAACTAACCCAGTTTAACCTAATTTAACCTAAATTAAACTAACTTTTTAGTATCGACATTATGCATGTTGACATTGTGCAGATCGGCTTTGTACCGCTACCCGATCTGAAGATTTTGCGCTCAATTTTCTCCTTTTCTGTTGCCATGTTAATAAAGGAGTATTCGGGTTCTGAATTCAACTATTAATTCACCTTGAGGAATTACTATATTTATACTTTGGGTAAAATTTATAAACAGGAGATTGGAATTTCCGCAAGATGAAAACTGTTCTCCTCAGGTACCGAAATTGTAGTTTTATTTTTATAAAAACTTTTTTAAGCAAACTATGTCCGCTAAAATTATAACTGATTATACTGTATGTCCAGATTTACAGATCCTTTCAAAAAATGAAATTGATGTTAATAAAATATACCCAAAATATTTTAATATTTAAAATTTAATATTAACAAAATTTAGTAATATTCTTAATTAAGTTTATTATTTATATCTTACTTTTTTTAAATTAAATATTTACAAAACTTTATAATAAAAGGCATTCGTTTACTTCTGATGTTCCAGACTACAATCTTATTTTTCTAACACCTCAAACTTTTCTGGTAAAAATTCTTTTAAAGGTATGGAAATGTTCACCATTTTTAAAATTATTTTCCCTTTGGTTGTTATTTAATTATGTAAAAACTAGCGGAGAACCCGCCCTTCGTGCGGGTGGCAAAAATATCCCAGCCGACGCGACGGTGGAATATCTTTTGTATTTCGAAGACTGTTATTAGTTAGGTTAATTGAATGCCCGCTTGGGTTAATTGTACGCCCTGACGATTGGTTAGGTTAAGTCGTGATATTTTCGTTAAAGCTAACGAAAATATCACGACTTAACCTAACCAATTGTCAAGGGCGTACAATTAACCTAACCGGGCATTCAATTAACCTGACTAATAACAGCTCAAAGCTGAACGCAAAAGCAAATATTTTTTACACTTTTTAAAATTATAATTAAAAGTAGAATTCATTACGCCTTTTTCTAATGCATTAAAATACAAATATCGCCCATATATATCAAGAATCTTCTTCTCTTTTCGAGCGTGACCGACTGACAGACATTCCTGGGTGTTTATAGTATTAATTCCCAGTTACCGACGGATATATCATACATTAGCCTCTGAAAACGATCGGACTTGAATGCACTTCTCTCGTCTTTATAACCTCAAGCTGGCTTTAGATTCATTTTCACCAACATACATAATGTACAGATTTATCTGAACTACAAAGAAAATCTACTTAATTTTCGCAATTTGTTGATCGTATATGTACTCCTTTAAGTGTATTCGCTGCTCACCGAATACATCGGCAGCTAAATACAATGTTTTATTCATGTGATTGTTTCATTACAGACTTTTTATATCACCATTTTGTAAAATTTTAGGCCTAGGGTCGTATAGACTCCATGGTTCTAACAGCATAAGTAAATTGAAGGTTCCCGACGAGGGTTAAACGGGACAAATAATTTAAGCTTTAAGCTTTCTTTACCTGTTTTAACAGTATAAAGTATGTTAACTCTCCGTCGATGGCCTTGGTGGTTCGAAGTTGACGGGGTTTTGGTTAGATGGCAGCAACGAATTTCTCACTCTGCGGTAGTTGGTACTGTGTAGGAATCGCAACAATTTCTTTGTACTACCCTCCGATTTCTTCTTGTAGTGGATCGGAGGATTCAGTGAACACTTACTAGGTTACTGGTCGATTCCCTGATTCTTCTTGTAACGTATCGGAGAAGTTTGTGAGGCAGTTGTAGTCTCAGACTTAATGTTTATTGATTTCTAACTTTACTGTTTCTTGAAGATGCTGTGTTATTCTAAAACTATGATAAATTCTCTTGGAGGAGACAGGACTCAAAGGAGATGATAAAGATATCCTTTTACTGAATTTTACTGCTTCTAAATATTACAAGTAATGCTTCAGCCTTTGGGTCAGATCAGACAGAACAAGATTTGAAAGGTTACAATGGTTTATATACTGTTTAAGCTAGTTACGTCATTATTATTTAATGTTGACTTGTTTTTCCAATTTTTAATAGGCTAATTGTTTTTGCTAATTCAAAAGAATTGTTTGGTGGATTATGTGGATCTTGCAGAAACTGATAAAGCAAAATATTTTGAAGATGAAGGCAAATTTTGCTGTAACAGCATATTGGCAAATCTGATGTTATCATGATTTGCCTTATCAAATAAAAATAAAAATTAAGAGATGCATTTTATTAAAATTAAATGTTTAAAATTCAAAATTAAATGCCGATTCAGGATATGACTTAATCTTTTATGATTTAAGAGGGAATATATAAAAAAATGAACATTGCAGACTTTAACAAGATTACATGATTAAGCTTAATAAGAAAAACAACTAGGTAGCTAAAAAAAGAACGCTTCATCAAGATATCATTAAAAAGAAAATTAACTTAGCAAAAATTAAATAAAGAACAGAAAAAAATTGAAATTTTCAATTATTTCCAAGCTTGCATGAATATTATATAGGTACGGTTAGAATGCCATATGAGTTTGGACTTTACATGCAAAAATGAAAGCCAGAATTATCATTTTTACTTATATTATATATATATATATATATGATGAATAAAACCACGAAGGAAAGGAAACACAGAATGGTGCTCAAGCGCTTTCGTCTAATGACATCCTCAGGAACACTGAAGTACATAAAGGGTTACAGCCTATATATAGATTACAGACAAAAAAAAACTATATATATATATATATATATATATATATATATATATATATATATATATATATACAATAAACGGAGAGATAAAAAAAAATTAAAAAATTATTAAACATTAAAGGATTGTGGGAGGAGCATACAAATTTGTAAGGGAAAAACTACCGATTTTTAGCACAAGATAGCACAAGATCAAATTAATTGTTTCCAACCAATGTTATAGAAAAAAAAAATACAAATTTATACTGGAAATCTGCCCGGGTTTTAGCACTTTGCCCTTCTTGTTTAGGTTCGATGTATATAAAAATAAATTAAAAAAAAAATACAAGTTATTTGAGTAGCATACAAGTTTACCAAAGATTTAGCGTTCTACCCTTCTTATCTAAATCTGTTCTGAAGGAATTCAAAACAACAGGATCGAGTTGAAAAAGACCTTTGCTTATGTTGAAGTTATTTGTGAGTTGGATAATGGCAGACTCAAGAATATTTCTATTAACAATGTTGCTAGAGTGAAATAAAACTGAAGCATTATTCCAATCAATACAGTGGGATAACTCTGACAAATGGATAAAAAGGGCACTGGACGACTGTCCTGTTCTAACGGAATATTGATGCTGTTTTATACGTGTGTGCAAATCCTTTCCCGTCTGACCTATATAAAGGAATCACATTGTTTACAACCAATTTATAGATAATGCCTGAATTATTGGTAGGGCTATTTTTTACTATGATATTTTTCACAATATTGTTATATGAAAATACTACATTAATATCCAAAAGTTTAAGTACATTAGCAATGCCTAAAAAGCACGGGAAAAATGGAAGTACTAAAATATATTTTGACAAAGTATGCGTGTTATTCACACGATAGAAAGTTCGTTTTGCCTTGTTGAGACAAGATTCCATAAACGCAGATGGATAACACAGATCACTTCCAATACCGTTGATTTTTTCCAATTCGGCATCGATGTATTCCCGACTGGCGATCCTAAGGGCGCGGAGAAACATTGAAGAAAAAATGGCCTTCTTAGTGGGGGTGTCATGTCCCGAGTAAAAATGTACGAAGGACAAATTGTTTTTTTTTTCCGATAGATACTAAACTTAAAACCTGGGCTTTCCCTATGTACACGCACATCCAAAAATGGGATTGAGTTGTCTTGTTCCACTTCTAAGTAAACTTAATGGAGGGGACTTGATCATTTAACTGAAGGAGGAAGTTATCCAGGTCACGATTCATGGGCCAGATACACAAAATATCGTCGACGTACCGCAACCAAGGGATGCCAACCCCCAGGATTCTCGGAATGTAAGTAATCTCGAAAAACTCCATATAAATATTGGAGAGGAGGGGCGACAAGGGGTTGCCCATGGCCATCCCAAAAACTTGTTGATAATACTCGTTATTGAAAGTGAATTTACAGTCTTTGATGCAAAGCTTAATAAGTTCCAAAACAATGTGTGAAGGTAGTGGCAGGTCATACTTATGTAATTCTCGGGAGAGAAAGTCAAGCATATCGTCAATCGGCACTTTTGTAAACAATGAACAAACGTCAAAACTGATCAATCTATCGTTGGTTTCAGTACGTGCATTATTCAATTTTTCAGTAAGATTCATGGAATTTTTTACATGTGAATCAGAGATGGTTCCGAGGATGGGGGACAGGACTTTGACAAGCCATTTGGAGAGTTTATAAGTAATAGAGCCCACCGAGCTAATTATAGGGCGCATAGGGTTGCCAGGTTTGTGGGTTTTAATAAGACCGTAAAGGTAGGGCAGAGAAGGTGAAGTGGACATGAAAAGCGGAATTAAGTCCTTGTGATCTTTGAGAATGCGTTTCAAGCCACTATTAAATGATTTGATGACGTTATCCTGCGGGTTCTTCCTAAGTTTGCTCTATGTAGCGGGGTCCTGGAGAAGCTCGTTCACCTTTCCGATGTAGTCCACTTTGTCCATAATAACTATGGTGTTAGCCTTGTCTGCTTTAGTAATATGGAGCTCCCCATCTTTTTTTAATTGTGAGAGGCTATTGCGGAAGTGTTTAGGAAAGTTATCTTCGTAACTACTATTTGCCACACTATATATACTTTATTAAAACCCACAAACCTGGCAACCCTATGCGCCCTATAATTAGCTCGGTGGGCTCTATTACTTATAAACTCTCCAAATGGCTTGTCAAAGTCCTGTCCCCCATCCTCGGAACCATCTCTGATTCACATGTAAAAAATTCCATGGATCTTACTGAAAAATTGAATAATGCACGTACTGAAACCAACGATAGATTGATCAGTTTTGACGTTTGTTCATTGTTTACAAAAGTGCCGATTGACGATATGCTTGACTTTCTCTCCCGAGAATTACATAAGTATGACCTGCCACTACCTTCACACATTGTTTTGGAACTTATTAAGCTTTGCATCAAAGACTGTAAATTCACTTTCAATAACGAGTATTATCAGCAAGTTTTTGGGATGGCCATGGGCAACCCCTTGTCGCCCCTCCTCTCCAATATTTATATGGAGTTTTTCGAGATTACTTACATTCCGAGAATCCTGGGGGTTGGCATCCCTTGGTTGCGGTACGTCGACGATATTTTGTGTATCTGGCCCATGAATCGTGACCTGGATAACTTCCTCCTTCAGTTAAATGATCAAGTCCCCTCCATTAAGTTTACTTTAGAAGTGGAACAAGACAACTCAATCCCATTTTTGGATATGCGTGTACATAGGGAAAGCCTAGGTTTTAAGTTTAGTATCTATCAGAAAAAAAAAAACAATTTGTCCTACGTACATTTTTACTCGGGACATGACACCCCGACTAAGAAGGCCATTTTTTCTTCAATGTTTCTCCGCGCCCTTAGGATCGCCAGTCCGGAATACATCGATGCCGAATTGGAAAAAATCAACGGTATTGGAAGTGATCTGTGTTATCCATCTGCGTTTATGGAATCTTGTCTCAACAAGGCAAAACGAACTTTCTATCGTGTGAATAATAACACGCATACTTTGTCAAAAAATATTTTAGTACTTCCATTTTTCCCGGGCTTTTTAGGCATTGCTAATGTACTTAAACTTTTGGATATTAATGTAGTATTTTCATATAACAATATTGTGAAAAATATCATAGTAAAAAATAGCCCTACCAATAATTATTCAGGCATTATCTATGAAATTGGTTGTAAACAATGTGATTCCTTTTACATAGGTCAGACGGGAAAGGATTTGCACACACGTATAAAACAGCATCAATATTCCGTTAGAACAGGACAGTCGTCCAGTGCCCTTTTTATCCATTTGTCAGAGTTATCCCACTGTATTGATTGGAATAATGCTTCAGTTTTATTTCACTCTAACAACATTGTTAATAGAAATATTCTTGAGTCTGCCATTATCCAACTCACAAATAACTTCAACATAAGCAAAGGTCTTTCTCAACTCGATCCTGTTGTTTTGAATTCCTTCAGAACAGATTTAGATAAGAAGGGTACAACGCTAAATCTTTGGTAAACTTGTATGCTACTCAAATAACTTGTATTTTTTTTAAATTTATTTTTATATACATCGAACCTAAACAAGAAGGGCAAAGTGCTAAAACCCGGGCAGATTTCCAGTATAAATTTGTATTTTTTTTTTCTATAACATTGGTTGGAAACAATTAATTTGATCTTGTGCTAATCTTGTGCTAAAAATCGGTAGTTTTTCCCTTACAAATTTGTATGCTCCTCCCACAATCCTTTAATGTTTAATAATTGTTTAATTTTTTTTTATCTCTCCGTTTATTATATATATATATATATATATATATATATATATATGTATAGTTTTTTTTTCTGTAACCTATATATAAGCTGTAACTCTTTATGTACTTCAGTGTTCCTGAGGATGTCATTAGACGAAAGCGCTTGAGCACCATTCTGTGTTTCCTTTCCTTCGTGGTTTTATTCATCATAAATATTTTTCACGTGTTACTTTCGTGAAATAATTTTCATATATATATATATATATATGTGTGTGCGTGCGTGTGTGTGTGTGTGTGTGTGTGTTTGTAAGATAGCACATGTGTTATTTCGTCTATGAAACCCAAGAGATATCTGAATGAAATGTTGCCATTGCCAACCATTTTGCCTCCTGATCGCAAAGGGTGAAGTGTTTCCTCAGTTGTTGAAACATATGGCAAGTTGTGTTAACTTCCATTCCGTCCTGGTGGGCCAATTTCATTATAAACAAACGTGCCCGTGTGTGTTATTCCACACACACACACCACACACACACACACATATATATATATATATTATATATATATATATATATATAATGTTAAACACAGACCGTGCATGGAACAAGGAACTCTTCTGGGAAAATTAAATCCACTATAGTCCGAATAAGTAATGGTAAATGACAAATACCATAGTTTTTCTTTTTCATGATGTTAGCCCGACGTGGGCAACGGGTCTCTCGCAAAGAGATCCCATAAATATAGCTTCCCTCACCAGCTATCTGCAAAGCAGACAGGATCCAGCTTTGGGACATGGATCTAGGGTTTAAAGCAAGCCTAGACTCCCTCAGGGAACCATTCTGAGTTTGTGTATATTAAACGGACGTGTTACGTGCTTTGAAAAGTGGACGCTCAATGTCCCGGTTGAGGTTTAAGTTTTGGTTTTTTTTGGCTAAAAATACAATAGTTACCCCCTTTTTCTTTGATTTATTCAATCCGACGTGAATGCAACGAGTCTTTTACTTATATAGAGGTTCTGAATGTAGGGGGTCTAGGCTTGCTTTAAACCCTAGATCCATGTCCCAAAGCTGGATCCTGTCTGCTTTGCAGATAGCTGGTGAGGGAAGCTATATTTATGGGATCTCTTTGCGAGAGACCCGTTGCCCACGTCGGGCTAACATCATGAAAAAGAAAAACTATGGTATTTGTCATTTACCATTACTTATTCGGACTATAGTGGATTTAATTTTCCCAGAAGAGTTCCTTGTTCCATGCACGGTCTGTGTTTAACATATAATTTTCTCAGGGAACCATTCTGAGTTTGTATATATATATATATATATATATATATATATATGGACGTTTTCCAGTTTATGTACCGTTTTCTACTCCAGGTGCTCTCTATCTGCTGAGTGTGGGCACCGGTCGCTGGATCGACAAAATTTTCACTGTGATTTATAGTGTAGTGACGAAAGTTATAATGTGGGATTTTATCAATTTGATCGTAAGATTTCCGCATATCACTAATAATAGTAGATCCAGGCAGAATGTTGGCTTTTATACAACTTTCTAGTGTTTCTTTGCTTCTGTTAGGCAAAGCATAGAGTAGAACAGAAGGTTAGGTTAGGTTAGGTTAGGTTAGGTTATCAAGAACTTACCTCTCTTAAAAAGTTGTTATAATCGACGGCGGTTGTATGACCAATCAAAAATAAATTATATGAAAAACGGTACACAAACTGGAAAAGGTCCATATATACTGTATATATATATAAAACCTTTGGTTAGCTTTCGCCGGAATTGTTCATTCTGACGAAGGTCAAGCTTTTCACTCCACCTTAGACCTACAGTTTAACGTGGAATCCGAACCACGCCCCATCAGCAGCACAGCGTCTTTAACCACTAGGCCAACTAGGGTACCCATTTATCTACCAACCACTTTCTTTATTGTGTGGAAGGATGAACAGCTGGGTTTTGCTGCGCGCCGGGTCTCGAACCCGGAGCCGATGGATTCGTAGTCAGCGACGCTAACCACTACACCACCGAGGCGCAAAAAAGAAAATTATATATATATATATATATAACCTTTTCCGTTCTATGGGCACCATTGAAATGAGAGAAATTAATATATTTTAAACTTATTTTAACTTTTTATTAATAATTTCAATACATTTTGAATAGGAGAAATTTAATTTATTTAATTTAACAGCTGTGAACATAAATAAAAACAAAAAAATATTTGTCGTTTCTTCAAAAATTTGACGATTTATTACATTGTATTATCATTATTAATGGTCATACCTAATCTAACCTAACCCAAACCTAACCTAAGCTAACCTAACTTAACCTAGCTTAACAGCCTAACTTATCCTAACCTGACCTAACCTAACCTGACCTAACCTAACCTAACCTAACCTCGTTGGTGCCCATAGAACGGAAAAGCCCCATATATATATATATATATATATATATATGTGTGTGTGTGTGTGTGTGTGTGTGTCTATATATGTACATATATACTCATCAATGTTTTCGACGCATGTTTATAAATTAAGTCATGCATAGGTAGGACAAAGGCTTCACTGTCTTTACAAAACACAGCTTCTCCTGTGCAATATATATATATACATTTAACTGCAAACACGCAGTATAATTAACGTAAAGAACGACGCTTGTATAGGAGATATTCCGTCTTGCGCGGAATATATATATATATATATATATATATATATTGTGTTCAGTATATATGATTGTGTATTATATTCTGCGTATAAGTTACTTCGCGGTGCTGTTTATGCAAGTCTGTTAAGCGTTCTGCTTTCACCTTTGCAACACTAATTAGACATTCAGACTTACAAAGGAAATATTTTCACCTCGTTAAGTTACGGTTCACATTTCTCTCGTAAATAAGCCATATATATATATATATATATATATAATATATTATATATATATATATATATATATATATATTCTTCTCAGGGATTGTGTCTGACTACTGATTCAGTATTCATTCATGCAATTACATATATTTACATTTGATTTTTATACTGTTTGCACGTATCATTCGTACACTACGCATACATACACACATACATATATACGCACACACATATACACATACATATATACGAACACACATTAACACACACACACACACACACACATACACACACACACACACACACACACACATATATATATATATATATATATATATATATATTATAAAAAATCTCATTTTCCAACGAATTTGTGTGAGAATGAAGAAACAAACCGGATGTAAAATGCAGAAGATAGTAAAGAAGAGAAAATGTAGAATGTAAAGCGTACACATCCATTCACACAAGCGTCTTGGTGGACCAGCGCCTCACAACATGGCTAAATTACACACCTGCGGGCAGCTGCGTTTCATACGCCATACGTTGTAGCGCTTCCAGGCCTTGTCAAAAATAAGAGAAACAGAGTACCGAACTTGCATACCTATAACAAACCTTCTCCATTCCAACCTACTTGCAGGCACTTCGCGTGCATCACCCAAATCAAGTTCACGCTTCTTCACGCAATCATTCACCATATCCATACACCTTCTCCTCGGCCTTCCTCCCTCATTCTACCTTCGCAAACACTCTTATACACTCTTTTCACAACTCTGTCATCTTCCATTTTTGTCAATATGTCCAAATATATATATATATATATATATATATATATATATATATATATATATAATATATCAGAGAAGAGAGGCGACAAGCTTGACCTTCGTGAAATGAGGAATCATCGCACGGAACATTTGATAGGTTGAAAGGAAAGATATATATATATATATATATATATATATATATACATTCTAACTGCAAACACGCAGTATAATTAACGTAAAGAACGACGCTTGTATAGGAGAATATTCCGCGCAAGATGAGAGAGAGAGAACGAAACAAATGAAAAAATGAGATAACCACCCGGGAATCGAACCCGGGATCTTCCGATTGCCGGTCAGATATATATATATATATATATAGAGAGAGAGAGAGAGAGGAGAGAAAAGAGAGAGGAGAGAGAGAGAGAGAGAGAGAGTTTAGATTACTTTAAAAATAAAAACGTCATTTATATATTATCAAATTGACATTTCATATGATGGGTTTCATAATTACTTTAAAGTTTAAACTATAAAGTCTGAAGGTTTTAAAAATGAATTAATGATGGAAAGCAAAGCTTTACTCTTTCAAATTTCACGAAATTTCGCTCTATCTTGGGTCATTGTTATTTTATTAAACGCAATGGTAGTCGTTCTTTAACATAACGGGTTTCGAAAGGTTGTGAAAACCATTATTACGACGAAAGTAGTTTTTTAGCAAAATTTAAAAATTTTAAAATTGTAAAAATTATGAAATTATGTAATATTTTATTAAAACAAATAATATTCACTAAGAATTATTATAAGTACCAAACGCTTAAACTGTCCCGTAGAAGTCAGTAGTTTCCTGTAATTCTGCAGAAGGCAGCTTCTGGATTTACGTCTGTCACTTAGTGAGTTTATTATATTCAGGTGTTCTATATCAGATTGTCATATAACTCTGATAGTCTTCCACGGCTACTCGTATCATCAGCTGTGCCAGTTTCACTGTACAGTATGTCTTGATTAGGTTTTGAGCACCTATTAAAAACCTTCTCGTTCTTCACTAATATCACATTAACTGTAGCTATCTTTGAAGACCATTATATAATGTGCTTTACTTCATGTTAAATAGTTCGCTTTGAAGCCATATTTCATACCTGGAGGTAGAAAATTGTACATTACAAAAGTTCATTAGCAAGAAAACTGAACTCAGTATTTCATATAGTAAAATATTGGCTTTTACCAACATTTAAAAATTTGCTTCCATAAATTTCTCAAAGAATATTGATGAATTTATGAAAACAATGGCCTCATTATTAATTTGAACATGCGTTCATCTCAATCTCACAATCTTACTTTTCATTAACCATTTACTTTATCATTGTAAATCTCTACTTTTGTTATCAGCGTTAATCAATAATTCATGCACTTTCCTAACTAAGCAGTTAATGAAGTATTATAATTTTATTTACTGCACAATATTAATCGTAACCTTATGACCTTTTATCATTTATTATTTGTTATTAAAAGAAGAAAATTCACCTTATTAATCTCCTTATTTTAATGACATTTATCATTTTCATCGAAAGATCTGGTGACTTCGAGCTTCAAGCAATCATTTATTTAATTAATCTAATTAAATTATTATAGGGCCTACAGTCAATTGACCATTTTATATATATATATATATATATATATATATATATATATATATATATATATATATAATACAACCCGCAAGAAAAATGAAAACCGATCCGAGCGCTTTCGTCTTTTACAAGACCTTCTCAAAAGTTAAAAGCGGCTTGTATCACATCTAATAACGTTCACGTGAAAATTGTGAATTATTCCATATATATATATATATATATAAGTTTGTAAGACGCCTCAGAAAACAAGAAATTATGGTGTACATTATAATAAAGCAATAAAAATAAATGTCTTCACCTTATATCAACCATTATTTGGCCATTAATCAAGAATCTTTCTCAACTCGGCATGAGATCGTAAGTGTGGACGGTCATAACTTCAGGGAAGACAATACAGCATGTCCGTCTAGGGCTCTAGGCCTAAATTCGCCTCTGAGACCAACGGCCTATTTCGAATTAATGGAAAGATAGCGAAGAGGGAGTTTCCCTGAGTGCAGAGTTCCTGGTTTTAATTATTGCTTATGATCAAAAAGGGACTTCCTTCGTATTGTCTTACCTTCCATTTCTTTGTTTTCATAATGGAATTTCTAAATATCTTGTAACGGGGGATAATTTTGCTGGTCTTCGTTTGATTATTTTTGGTATTAGTATGAAATCTCTCGTTAAAGGGGTTTCATAGAATGTTTAAAATAAGGTAAAAATTTGCAAAATTTCTATTTACATTTTATAAGATATATATATATATATATATATATATATATATATATATATATATATATATTGAAGACCAAGCAATTAAGAATTATGAGCATTTTTGGTTGATATTTCTATACCTCAATTTAATCCTTTTGTAATATTGTCATTAAATAAAACTATTTAAAAAAAAAATATTGTTAATATTGTAAACGTTTGAATGACAATTGTTTTATGGGTTTTCAGACCAATATATATGTTACGGGAATCTGTGTAACTAGGGATTTCATGAATCCCTAAAATATTCAGGGGATTTCATGTAAGATTAAGTCGTGATATTTTCGTTAGTTTTAACGAAAATATCACGATTTAACCTAACTAATTTTCAAGGGCGTATAGTTGACTTAGCCGGGCACTCAATTAAGCTAACCGGATATTCAATAATTTTCCCGTAGGTTTAACGAAAATATTAAGACTTAACCTTAAATGAAATCCCTAGTTACACAGATTCTCTGTAACATATTGTTGGTTTACGTCGTCGTCGTTGGCCTAGGCAAGCTACGGCTTGGGACCGTAGCGCATCTATCCGGTATAGGTTAACCTGGATGATGTAGCCATAAGCACTGCCGCTAGTTAAGTGCCAACCAGTGATTATCTCACTAGCCGTATTGAGTCCGTTAGGCGAAACTGCGACAGTACCAAAGGTGGAAAATATAACCTTTGGTTTTCTATTATTTATTTGTAAAATGGACATGGTATTAGATTAAAATAAATATTTGAATATAAATAATTAACTGACAATTGTGATATATAATTAATTATGTTTACATACAATAAAATAATATAGTATACATAAAATTAGTATTAATGTGGTTCACAATTGAATTATAATGGGGTAACTAATTTAAAATGAATTTATACTATTCCGAAATTCAAGACGGTAAATTAACATTTAACTTGAAACTAAAATAAGAGTATTCACTACACACTCCCCCACCAGAGAGGAAGTTCAAAGAGTTCCGAACGACACAGATTTCCTCTGGACCTTTTTGGTAGCTACTTGTACCTCGCTTAAGGTTGATTCCAAAAACGCAGGCTTAAGACGATCGATAGAAACCTTGTCGACCTTGGAACCGCGCTGGATGAGGAATGATTTGCGCGTACGTCGGAGAACTTCATAGGGCCCGTCATATGGACATTGGAGAGGCCGTTTTGGGACAGGTACACGAACGAAAACGTGGGTGCAAGACTGGAGGGCTGGGGAAACAAAGATGTTCTGTTGGCTAGTCAATCGAGGGGGAACAGGCTGAAGGGACTGCATGTGAGAGGAAAGTGTCTGAGCGAATTCCGTAGGATCACATGACTTATCCCCTGCAGTGAAGTAGCCACCTGGTAGCCGCAGTGTTGTTCCATAGACTAGTTCAGCCGCTGTAGTCTTCAGATCACTCTTAAATGCAGAGCGAATACCAAGCAACACGAGTGGAAGCTTATCCATCCAATGGGAGTCTTCGTGACACATAAGGGATGACTTCAGCTGGCGATGGAAGCGTTCGACGAGGCCGTTAGCTTGCGGATGATACGCACAGGTATGCGCATGTACTGTACCCAACAAGCTGGTAAACTTCTTCCAAAGCGAAGACTCAAATTGGCGACCTTGGTCAGTGATGACTTTTGTCGGCAATCCAAATCTTGATACCCATCCATGAAGAAAGGCTCTTGCAACAGTGTCCGCTTGGATATCAGGAAGTGGGATGGCTTCAGGCCATCTGGAAAAGCGGTCGAGACAGGTGAGCAGATAACGTTGGCCTTGAATCACTGGAAGAGGGCCAACAATGTCTACATGAATTACCTCAAATCGCTGGGATGGGGGCGGAAATGCGTCAAAGGGGGACCTGGTGTGCCTTTGGACTTTGGCACGCTGGCAGGCAAGACACGTTTTGGTCCAATGTTTGACATCCTTCCGCATCGAGGGCCAAACAAAGCGAGAGGTAACCAGGTGTTGCGAAGCACGGATACCAGGATGGGAGGGCTTATGAAGATCCGTGAAGACTGCTTGTCTGTGACATGGAGGGACATAAGGGCGAATAGCAGCTGTTGATACGTCGCAATAGAGGGGCACAGACAATCCTGGCATACTCATTTTCTTGAGGGAAAGTGAGTGAGTGGAGTCTTCTCTGAGCAGGTCTTGTAGTTCCGTATCCTTATCTTGATCCTGTGCAATAGCAGTCCACAGTGTAGAGCTGAGGGTAACAGAAGTAATCTCTATTCTTGAAAGTGCATCCGCTGGAGTGTTCAAGACACCTTTGATGTGGCGGATATCTGTGGTAAATTGCGAGATATAATCGAGTTGCCTGATGACTCTGGGAGAGTGGTTACAGCTGTTTTTATTGAAGACAGTGACCAAAGTTTGTGGTCGGTAAAAACACAAAAATCTCGGCCTTCAAGGAAATGTTGAAAATGCTTCACGTTTAAGTAAATAGCAAGAAGTTCACGTCCGAAAGCACTATAACGCGTTTGGGCTGGCTGCAGCTTTTTCGAGTAAAACGCGATGGGTGCTTGTTGACCGTTAATGGTTTGTTCCAACACTCCACCGATCGCAACATCTGAGGCATCGACCGTCAGAGTTAGGGGGGCATCACTGATAGGAAATGACAGAGACAATGCACTATTGATAGCATTTTTGGCATTGTCGAACGCCTGTAAACTATCGCTACACCATAACAATTTCGTTACCTTGCGTTTGTGTGTGATCATAGCGTGTAGAGGAGCAAGAACACTAGCACAGTTTTTAATGAACTTGTGGTAATAATTGACCAAACCTAGAAACCGACGTAACTCACGCTGATTACTTGGCATAGGGTAATTTTTTATCACTTCACACTTGTCCTGAAGGGGGTAATTCCGTGCTGCGAAATCGTGTGACCAAGAAATTCCAAGGTTGGCTGTGCAAACACACACTTAGATGCATTAATAGTAACACCGTATTGTTCTAAGCGTTGAAAGAGGAGTGAAAGATGTTCCTTATGTTCCTCTTCCGTTGAGCTGGCCACAAGCAAATCATCGATGTAGGCATAAACAAAGTTTAAGCCTCTGGTGACCTCATCTATAAACCTCTGAAAGGTTTGCGCAGCATTCCGTAGCCCGAACGGCATCTTCAAAAATTCGAATAACCCAAATGGTGTACAAACTGCAGTCTTGGGAATATCCGAAGGCTCTACGGGAATGTGGTGGAAAGCCTTAACGAGATCTATTTTACTGAAGATAGATTTGCCGTGGAGAAGAGAAGTAAAGTCTTGGACATTTGGTACCGGATATCGGTCCGGGATGGTTGTCGAATTCAAAAACCGGTAATCCCCACATGGTCTCCAGTCTCCTGACTTCTTCTGGACCAGGTGTAGGGGAGAGGACCAACTGCTTTTGGAAGGTCTTATTATCCCAAGATCTATCATAAGCTGGAATTCCGATTTGGCAGCTTTCAGTTTGTCCGGGGCAAGACGTCTGGGTTTTGCAAACACAGGGGGACCTTTTGTTGTAATGTGATGGGTAATGGTGTGCTTAATGGTATCACCCATCTGCATAGGTTGAAGAATTCCTGGATATCGCTGGAAAAGGCACTGGTACATGGAATTAGGGGGAACGAGGGAAAGTGCAGAGTTCGAGGCGTCCGGAAGGGCAACCTGTTTGGCAAGAACAGAAAGCAGTGTGGCCTGGTCGCATAAGCGTCGCTTGTCAAGATCGACCAGGAGTTTGAAATGCTGGAGGAAGTCAGCGCCGATTATGGGATGCCGCACTTGAGCACAGATGAAAATCCACTTGAAGGATCGGTGAAGGCCCAAGTTTAGTTCACGCGACTGAGTACCGTACGTGGGTATGCGTGAACCGTTAGCAGCGTATAGAGGCGGAGATTCCGAGTGCGTATGACCAGATTTTTGAGGGAATACACTGACTGACGCTCCGGTATCAACCAAGAAATTGACACCAGAGTTCCTGTCCTTTATGAATAACAGGTTGGCAGTGCGAGTACTAGACGCCATTAGGACTCGCTGCTGGGGTTTTCCGACGAAAAATTGCAAGGGGAGATGCACTTCCTAGCCTTCTTTCCAAATTTCGCGTGGTAGAAGCAGATCTTCCCGGAACTCGAACGATGTCTCTTCGTAAATCTTGACCGAGAATGGCTTCTTTGCCGTTGATTTTGTAGCAGAGAACAAACGTGGTTGAGTTGTTGACTTAACTCTTTCACTTTCAATTCCAGTTCCGATTGTGTTTCACGTTGTTGACCGGAGCTGTGTCAATCTCCACTACTTTGTCGGCAGTTTCTGCTAGTTTATCAACTGGAGTAGCAGGATCCATAGTGGCCAGACACGCTGAGCTGATGGAGGAAGTTTCTGCAAGAACAACTGTCTAAATATGTCCTTATCGAAGGTTTGTGCGCGTTCGCCTAGAGCGCACTGCATAGCCCTCAGCATTTGAGTGGGCTTACGGTCTCCAAGTTCTTCTTTTGAGATTAACTGATGTAGTTTCTCACGCTCGGAGACAGTGGTGCGGCACAGGATGGCAGACTTCAGATCGTTGTACGGGTCCTCACACGTGAAGTAGATACGATGACGTCACGGACTTCAGAGATGACGCTCGCTGGTAGAGAGGACAAAACATGATCGTATTTCGTCCTGCTAGCGGTGATCCTTCCCAAGTTGAATTGTGATTCCACTTGGTGGAACCAAATAAATGGATCACCCGGCCAGAATACGGGGAGCTTTACGCTCAAGTGGGAGATGGCACCAGCGTCGTCAGGCATCTTCTCCTATGCTTGCGACGTACAAGCAAGACGACAAGTTCCCAACGAAGGAGTGGAGGTTGAGACGAGCGCAGGCACAGAGCGCACGGGCAGGGTGAGGGCAGAGGGCACGAGCGACATTACAGTCTGGTCCTAGTCGCTCGGGTGAAGAGGGTGGTGGGCACGAACGACGTTACAGTCTAGTCCTAGTCGTTCGGGTGAAGGGGGTGATGGGCACGAACGACATTACAGTCTAGTCCTAGTCGTTCGGGTAGAAGGGGTAATCCAGCTCCGGGGTCACCAATTGTTGGTTTACGTCGTCGTCGTTGGCCTAGGCAAGCTACGGCTTGGGACCGTAGCGCATCTATCCGGTATAGGTTAACCTGGATGATGTAGCCATAAGCACTGCCGCTAGTTAAGTGCCAACCAGTGATTATCTCACTAGCCGTATTGAGTCCGTTAGGCGAAACTGCGACAGTACCAAAGGTGGAAAATATAACCTTTGGTTTTCTATTATTTATTTGTAAAATGGACATGGTATTAGATTAAAATAATATTTGAATATAAATAATTAACTGACAATTGTGATATATATAATTAATTATGTTTACATACAATAAATAATATAGTATACATAAAATTAGTATTAATGTGGTTCACAATTGAATTATAATGGGGTAACTAATTTAAAATGAATTTATACTATTCCGAAATTCAAGACGGTAAAATTAACATTTAACTTGAAACTAAAATAAGAGTATTCACTACAATATATATGTTACAACTCAGAAAGGTCCCCTGAGAAACTTTTATGTTACACACAGACTGTGAATGGAACAGGGAACTCTTCTGGGAAATTAAATTGCCCAACGTGGGCAACGGTCACTCGCAAAGAGGCTCCAAAATATAACTTCCCTCACTAGCTATCTACTAAGCAAATAGTGACCCGTTGCCCACGTTGGGCTTCCATGATGAAAAAGAAAAACTATAGTATTTGTCATTTGTCATTAATTATTCGGATGATAGTGGATTTAATTTTTTCAGAAGAGTTCCTTGCTCCATAAACAGTCTGTATGTAACATAAAAGTTTCTCAGGAGACCATTCTGAGTTGCAACAGATTAAACAGACGTATTAAGCGCCTTGAAAAGTGGGTGTTCAAATTTTCCGGTTGAGGTTTAAGTTTTGGTTTTGGCTAAAAATATAATAGTTACCCTTTTTCTTTGATGTATTCGATCCGACGTAAATGCAACGCGTTTCTTGTGTATATTAAGGTTCTGAATGTAGCGGTTTGGGGAGCTTTGAATCATAGACCCCGTCCCAAAGCTGGGTCCCATCTGCTTAGCAGATAGCTGGTGAGGGAAGCTATATTTTATGGCCTCTTTGCTAGTGACCCGTTACCTACATTGGGCTTCTATCATGAAAAAGAAAAACTGTAGCATTTGTCATTTACCATTACTTATTCAGACTATAGTGGATTTAATTTTACTAGAAGAGTTCCTTGTTACTGTATCTATGCAAAATTTGCTCCCCACCAAGGTTCAAACCGACCACCTCTTAAATAGAAGGTGAGGGGACTAACCAATACATTCCGAAGGGATAAAAAGTTAGCACAACTCGTCATGTATTTAAACATCTGAGGAAACACATAACGATTTTGCGTCCAGAGGCATTTTAAGTGTTAACCCTACCGCAGTCGAGGTAATGACCAGCATTTCATTCAAACTACCTGGTGCAACGTTGAGGTCCCCTAAATGGAATACCATGCATAAACACGCACGATTTTGCATACTGCAAAATTTTTTCACACCAGAGATCGAACCTATCACCTTTTGAATAGATGAGGTTGCAAGCCACGACACTACGACGGGAGGGTTAACACGCAAAATGCTTTTGCAATGCAGTACCTTTTATCCCATCGAAATATAATGGCTAGCGTCCTCACCTCAAAAGGTGGTGGGTTCGAACCCTGGTGTGGGCAAATTTTGCATTATGCAAAATTGTGCGAGCGGGTTCATGCATGGTATTCTATATACAGGGTGGGCCGAAAGTCTGGATCCATAGGAAAATATTTATTTTAATACATAAATTACAACAAATGGTAAATACTTAAAATGAATATCAACTTTAACTCGTAAATGCGTATCCGTGATACTGTACAGTGGTTCGTACTCCAGTATAAATACTCAAATACTTTTTTATTTCAGCCCAGAAATGGCTTCGAATCTAACAACAGAAGACCGGGTAGAACTTGTGCTCATGTACGCAAGACAGGGCGCTACACACAGAGAAGTTGCTACCGAATTCAATAGAAATCATCCTGATAAGCATCCAGTAACACATGCGACTGTTGGCAAGTTGTTTAAACGTTTCAAAGAAACAGGAAGTGTACATGATCGACGGCGTTCTGGTCGTCCAAAAACTGCAACTGATGAAAATACCTCTGCAATGGTATGTGAAACTTTAACGAATAGTCCAGTAAAGTCAACAAGAAGATTATCAAATGAAACACGCATCTCGAGAACGTCAATTCGAAGAATTATTAAAAATCATAAATTCCATCCCTAAGTGTCTCGATGTCAGAGGCCGCCAATTTGAGCATTTGTTATAATTTGTTGTTTAGACTGGAGTACGAACCAGTGTACAGTATCACGGATACGCATTTACGGGTTAAAGTTGATATTCATTTTAAGTATTTACCATTTGTTGTAATTTATGTATTAAAATAAATATTTTCCTATGGATCCAGACTTTCGGCCCACCCTGTATATACACACACACACACACACACACATATATATATATATATATATATATATATATATATATATACAGGGTGGCACAAAAGTCAGGAGTCAAAGGAGCCAGAGCGAATGTATCTTGTCCGTTCTATGGCCGCCATTATTTTTAAATAGAAATTACTTTTTTATATAAAAAAATTTGCAATTTATGCAATGATGACCCTTTGACTCCTGACTTTTACGCCACCCTGTATAATGTATATACTGTATATATATATATATATATATTATATATATATATATATATATATATATATATATATATATATATATATATATAAGGGGTCCCGCGTCTTAAGGTACCTAAGCGCCAAAATTAAAATTCGTGAGAAATTGCCTCCAAAGTTCAGCAATATTCTCGCAATAGTATCTCTGTTATTAATTGAGCTAGAACGTTCATTTTTGGCTAAATTAGAGTTCCAAGTATGCTAATGAAGATGTTGATGAGTTTTTGGAATAGATTTTCATATTTTATATTTTATATATATTTTTTTTATTTTTAGTTTCTTATTATGCCGAACTTTGAGTGAATCTTTGGTTGGCGATAGAGGTGAAAAACGTAGTTCGCTTCATAATGTTTTCAACCATACTTCTAGTGTCGTAAGGTCATTATAACCTAAACCACACGATAGAGGAAGGGTGAAAATAGTGATATCCATCAAAAACACGTTTTCCCCTGTGGTGGCGCTTAGGTACCTTAAGACGCGCGATCCCTCAATTTATATATATATATATATATATATATAAAAGGCACTCACTTGCTCGTCAACGCGTCGGCGAGTGAAATTTACGAGTGCATTCTGGAAATTTAAAGATAGTTTTTTGCGTGTAGTTAGCTAGTAGGCCCTGTTACCTGGCCAATGTATGGTACACCTTTTTCTTATATCCAATATATATATATATATATATATCGTAAAGAACGACGCTTGTATAGGAGAACATTCCGCGCAAGATGAGAAGAGAGAACGAACAAATGAAAAAATGAGGTAACAACCCGGGAATCGAACCCGGGATCTTCCGATTGCCGGTCAGATATGATAACCACTACACCATGGTCCTCAGTCGATCAGAAGTCGTAATTCCGCTACATACGCGCAGAAACCGATGCCCCGAGGGGGCACCTCTCGCATGCCGTATCTATATATACATTTCAACTGCAAAGAACACGCAGTATAAATAACGTAAAGAACGACGCTTGTATAGGAGAACGCGCAAGATGAGAAGAGAGAACGAACAAATGAAAAAATGAGGTAACCACCCGGGAATCGAACCCTGGATCTTCCGATTGCCGGTCAGATATGATAACCACTACACCATGGTCCTCAGTCGATCAGAAGTGGTAATTCCTCTACATACGCGCAGAAGATCCCGGGTTCGATTCCAGGGTGGTTACCTCATTTTTCATTTGTTCGTTCTCTCTTCTCATCTTGCGCGGAATGTTCTCCTATACAAGCGTCGTTCTTTACGTTATTTATACTGCGTGTTCTTTGCAGTTGAAATGTGTATATAGATACGGCATGCGGGAGGTGCCCCCTCGGGGCATTGGTTTCTGCGCGTATGTAGAGGAATTACGACTTCTGATCGACTGAGGACCATAGTGTAGTGGTTATCATATCTGACCGGCAATCGGAAGATCCCGGGTTCGATTCCCGGGTGGTTAACTCATTTTTTCATTTGTTCGTTCTCTCTTCTCATCTTGCGCGGAATGTTCTCCTATACAAGCGTCGTTCTTTACGTTATTTATACTGCGTGTTCTTTGCAGTTGAAATGTGTATATACATATATATATATATATATATATATATATATATGATGGCGCAAAAGTCGCGCTTTATAGGAATTTTCAGTGTTGATTATAATATATTATTTTTTCATTTTAGGTAGGGGATGGCTACGAAATTAACACTAGAGGAGAGGGTGAGCTTGGTTTTAATGTATAGAATACCAGGTAAAACAAATCGATGAATCGGTGCAGAATTTAAATTCTGTACCGATTCATATGAACATAGGTCCAATTCTTAACGGTTGTGGAGCTATGGATGTTTGAATGCTTAAAAATAAGAATAAGTGAACAAATAGCTGCTAAAGTTTTTATTCATGAATTTACAATAACTCTTCAAAATGACTACCTCGGCCTCAATACACATCGCGGCTCGTCTGTGAATCGCGCGTGCAGCTCGCGTTAGTTCATTACGATTGTCCTTTATGAGGGCTGCAGCATTCAAAATGCGACGGAGCAATGCATCTCGTGTTTCCACTTTTCTCTGGTATACCAGCTCTTTCATGCGCTCCCACAGATAAAAATCTAAGGGGTTAGGTCCGGAGACCTAGGTGGCCAATTTTGTGCACCAACACGACTGATCCATCGACCAGGGAAGCGATCATCGAGATGCCTTCTCACTACTAAAATGGGGAGGAGCTCCGTCTTGTTGGAAGTGCATATCCAATCATGTTGCGAAAGGTACATCTTCTAATAGCGGCGGCAGTTTGTCTTGCAGAAATCGTAGATAAATGTCACCTGTAAGACCACCTTCGAAGATAAACGGACCAATCAGCTGACCGTAGAGAATACCACACCAAACATTGACACTGAACCGATGTTGAAAATTACTTTCCACAATGGCATGAGGATTCATTTCTGACGACACATGTGAATTGAGTGGTCAGAATTTACCGTCGCGGGTAAATTGACAGAACAAGACGTATCGATGCAATTGTCGATCGGTATTGAACCAATTACAAAATTCCAGCCGTTGAGCACGATCCCCAGGTTGGAAGTGCTGAACGCACTGTACGTGGTATGGATACATGATACATGCCTTCTTCGTGTAACGTGTAACTCTCGTTTGAGGAACCCTAAGACGTGTGGAAATCCTTCGCGTTCTAACATGAGGACTCCGCTGTACTATCTGAATAATGTTTTCTTGTTCAGCTACATCTTGTTGTACCAGACGCTCAGACAAAACAGTAACGCTAGGAAATGAACCACTCTCTCGCAATCTCCGGAAAACGTTGCTAAACATTCGTCGATCCGGAATTCTTCGATTTGGAAAACGTCGCGGGTATTCAGCTTGGAGCAGTATTTCCATTGCAAAATCCTTAAACATACACCATATCGGCATATTCGGCATTTGAAAACGTAAAAGGCATACTGAACGCACAAAACATCAACTGCACGCTATGAAACACAACACTCTACTGCACAGTTAGTTCGGTTCGGTAAGTAAGTGTCAATTCAGTTCAAGGTCACGCATGCGCAATGCGCATGCTTGAAATTCAAACATCCATAGCTCCATAACCGTTAAGAATCGGACCTATGTTCATATGAGGTTTTTGACTGGGAATGACCTCAGTTATAAGCTCCCGAAGTTATGACATTTCGTCGTGACTCTACTATATATATATATATATATAATATATATATATATATATATATATATATATATATATATATATATATATATATATATATATATATATATATATATATATATGGTTGTTTACATTTCAAAACTGTCCAAGTTCAGAACCTTTTCGCAGGATGAACATCATTTGTCGCTACAATGTGTATTTGACGCTCGAACTCCATTATAGTATTAGCAAGATGCTCTTGTAGAATGGATCCAGTGGCTTCTGGTTCTTTGGTGGAGTTCTGCTTGACTGCTGTGTTTGTTACAATACACAGGTGTTCTCACATAGATAAAAATCTAAAGAGGTTAATTCAGGTGATCGAGCATTTATCCAAAGTTATAAATCCACTCTACACTTGTAGATATACTGTGTATATATATATAATATATATATATATATAATATATATATATATATATATACCCCGGTTTTCGCAAGAGTTAAGTTATGTTCCTCAGACTCATTACGAATAGCGAAATTGCGAATAACGAATCATTTTTTCCCATATAAATACATTTTTAGGGGCGATGCGTTCCGGTGGCCATTTTTCAGAAAGTAAGATGTTTGGATACGTTCTCATACGATACATTAAAAGCAAGTATAAAGCACAAATACAGACCTGTATTAGCATAGTAAGTTATGAATAACATCAATAAAAGAATAAACATACCTGTACTGTACTTTTATTTCCCCAAACCACCCCCGACTGGGGTCAAACCACCCCCGACTCGCACTGAAAGTTTCACCACCACTGCTCTCACTTCACCAACGACTTTCTTCCTCACATCTCGCCACAAAGACCGAGCCTTTTCTTGAATAATGGCCCGCGATACGGGCTTGCTGCGCTGCGTTTGGTAGCAGGCGGAATTGTGAATTATTTTTTCCCCTTATCTGGCATTGCGAATAGCAGAATTTGGAGTAAAAAAATATATTACGTATAAGCGAAGCTATGAATAACGGGGCGGGCGTGTATATATATATATATATATATATATATATGTATGTAAAGAACGACGCTTGTGTAGAAGAGCGTTCCGCACAAGATGAAGAGGGAGAACGAACAAATGAAAAATGAGGTACCACCCGGGAATCGAACCCGGGATCTTCCGATTACCGGTCAGATATGCTATCCACTACACCATGGACCTCGATCAATCAGAAGTCGTAATTCTCCTACATACGAGCAGAAACCAATGCCCTGAGGGGGCACCTTCGCATGCCGTACATATATTTACATCTTAACTGCAAACAACACACATTTGTTCTCCCTCCTCATCTTGTGCGGAACGCTCTTCTACACAAGCGTCGTTCTTTACATTAATTAATTATACTGTGTGTTGTTTGCAGTTAAAATATATATATATATATATATATATATACAGAGCAAAACTACGTAAACAGTATATATGTAGACCAATTTTCAGAATATTATATTAAAAATTAATGATTTAATGAGGATTGTTTATGTTCAACAAATTTTGTTGGTGAACATCGCTCCAGTTTTGAATTCTGGGAGACCACAAAGGCGGTAAAACTTTGGTAACAAAACTTTTATTCTCATTTTAGTTATAAAATACATCATAAGATTTATAAAATATAGGAAATGCCTCCATTAAAAAATCAGGAAAATAAAAAAAAAGGATTTTGAATTTCGAAACAGAACTTAAATCCTAAGTTTACAAAAAAAATCAAATTAACATTTTACTCTTTTGGAATTCCTATTAAAAAAATTGTTCAATGTGTTTCCCTTCTGTTTCAACAATTTTCTTCAATCTTGGACGAAATTCATCAATGGTTCGATCGATCTGCTCCTGTGGTATCTCTTCCCACTTCTCCACAAGAAGCTGACGCGAGTGATCAACATTTCTCACCCTGCTCCTGTAAACTCTCTGTGCCAAATTTTCCCAGATTCCATAGTCAACAGGGTTCAAGTCAGGACTGTTAGGTGGCCAATTTTGGGGTTCAAGTAATTCTGGGACATTATTTTTTAAGTATTCCACAGTTGCTATTGCTGTGGCGGACGCTCAATGTCCCGGTTGAGGTTTAAGTTTTGTTTTTTGGCTAAAAATACAATAGTTACCTCCTTTTTCTTTGATGTATTCAATCCGACGTGAATGCAACGAGTTTCTTGCATATACTGAGGTTCTGAATGTAGTAGGCTAGGTGTAAGCCGTAAACCCTAGATCCTGTCCCAAAGCTGAATCCTATCTGTTTTGCAGATAGCTGGTGAGGGAAGCTGTATTTGGGGCCTCTTTGCGAGTAACCCAGTGCCCACATTGGGCTTTCCATCATGAAAAAGAAAAACTATAGTATTTGTCATTTATCATTACTTATTCGAACTATAGTGGATGTAATTTCCCAGAAGAGTTCCTTGTTCCATGCACGGTCTGTGTTTAACATATAAGTTTCTCAGGGGACCATTCTGAGTTGTTGTGTATATATATATGGGATGAATTTCACACTTAAACACGCGAAATGAATGAATGATGCGATCCACAATGAAAAAGAAAAAATTATTCCAAGGCCTTTCGCGTATTCAACACTACATCTCGTCAGGGAATCGTGTTGAATACACGAAAGGCCTTGGAATAATTTTTTCTTTTTCTTGTGATTTTACATCATTCATTTATTTCGCATGTTTAAGCATGAAATTCATCCCATATAATTATATAATATATATATATATATATATATATATATATATATATATAATATATATATATATGAAGAAGGAAACTACTCTTCAGGAAGACGTAAATTTTTATTTCTTAACACCAATACAGTTTCGGCCCCTCGCGAGCCCTTGTCAATTGGTAATAACCGCATAAACAGAGAACAGAGTTTATATACACCTGGAAGTTAATTATCAGGGATTAGCTGACTGAACCTTCCATCCTCTTATCAGGGGATAGGTAAGTGACCCCTCCCACCCTCCGATATATATATATATATATATATATATATTATATATATTATATATATATATATATATATACAGGGCGTCCCAAAAAAATGTATACACACTTTAACAGCTGATAGCTCAATTGATGTTTCTTTCTTTCCAAGTTAAACCCATTAGAATTAATAATGGCAGTCAGACTAAGCTTTGAACAAAGGAAATTCATTCTAAAATGCTACTGAAGTGTGAAAACGCAGTTGAAGTGCAAAGACAGTTTAGGAGGGAGTTTCAAACAGATCCACCAACGCGACTTACCATCACTCGAATTAGAGATGGAATTAGCCGATGGAACTGTTCAGAATGTCCACAAGAAGCGTTCCGGAAGACCACGGACATCGACAAGCCCCACAAAGCAAGAAAGAGTACTGGAAACGTATCACCAAAGTCCAAGAAAATCTGTGCGGCAAGCGAGTCGTGAGGTAGGAATTTCAGAATCGTCCGTCCAACGCATTTTGAAGCGCTGTCAATGGAAAAGTTACATTCCAAGATTAGTCCATGCTATTAATGAAGATGATCCGGACCGAAGAGTGGAGTATTGCGAGTGGTACTTGGCACGATGTGGATGTGGATTGGACGAAGGGGTTTCGTAGAATACCCTCCGCGTTCACCAGACCTCACACCACTAGACTTTTTTTATGGGGATACTTAAAAGACAAAGTCTACGCTATAAAACCTGCAACAGTCGCTGAATTGAGAGCAGCCATTGAACGAGAATGCACACAAATACCAAACGAAATGTTTCGTGATGTTTGCGATTCCATTGCTTCGCGTTATCAGCAGTGCCTGGACCAGAACGGACGTCAGTTTGAAAACAGGCGTTGACAAAACAATTAAATAATGTCTGTAGATTCTATTACATTTTGAAAATGAAATGTATTTTAATAAACACTGCCTTTATAAGTATTTAAAGTGTGTATACATTTTTTTGGGACGCCCTCTATATATATATATATTTTTTTTTTTTTAAAGTTTGGGAAGAACCGATTCGCCTCTATTTAAAGGCATATCTCGGCGGAAAAACAAAGAAAAAGTGAGAGGAAAGACAGAGGAAAAAGAAAGGGTGGAGGGGACAGTCGAAGTGGTAAAAGACCAAGGACTGCAGGGTCGAGCCCCATCATCCTTGGGTGCTAGGGCCGGGAGGGCGCACGTGAAACCTCCAGGAACAAGCACGTACAAACGAGCACAAAGAGCACTCAAGAGCACGAGCTTAGAACCCCCTTGCGGGGATATATATATATATATATATATATATATATATGAATAGAAACGACATAAGTATTAAGGAACGTTTCTGCACACGAGGAGGAGAGATAACGAAATAATGAAAAATGAGGCGAACCGCCTGGGAATCGAACCCAGGGCGCATATTCACGATTTGCGAGGGTGCTCTCTGAGGGCATTGGTTTCTGCCCTATTTGGGAGAATTTCGATTTGTGATTGAGTGAGGTCCGTAGCATAATGGTAGAGCGTCCGACCGGCAATTGGAAGGCCCTGGGTTCGATTCCCAGGCGGTTCGCCTCATTTTTCATTATTTCGTTATCTCTCCTCCTCGTGTGCAGAAACGTTCCTTAATACTTATGTCGTTTCTATTCATTTATATACTGCGCGGTCATTGCAGTTATTTGCGCATATTCACGATTTGCGAGGGTGCTCTCTGAGGGCATTGGTTTCTGCCCTATTTGGGAGAATTTCGATTTGTGATTGAGTGAGGTCCGTAGCATAATGGTAGAGCGTCCGACCGGCAATTGGAAGGCCCTGGGTTCGATTCCCAGGCGGTTCGCCTCATTTTTCATTATTTCGTTATCTCTCCTCCTCGTGTGCAGAAACGTTCCTTAATACTTATGTCGTTTCTATTCATTTATATACTGCGCGGTCATTGCAGTTATTTGCATATATATATGTATAGAAACGACGTAAGTATAGAGGAGTGTTCTGCACTCCTCTATACTTACGTCGTTTCTATACGTTAATATACTGCGCGGTCATTGCAGTTATATATATATATATATATATATATATATATTATATATATATAATATATATATATATAATATATATATCCACAAGTGCAGAATAGATTTATATCTTGTTGTATAAAATTGTACAAGCTGTGTATAACTAAAGCATGAATACAAATTTTTTGAATTTGAATTGCTCCTGTTGGCTTTTATCCTCGACACATTATTTGTTTTTGTCGATTTTTGGCGGAGGTTTAACTAAAATCTTCGTCGAGAGTGAGAATTTCTGAAGCTGTTAAAGTTTCATAAGAATGCACTGATTCCACAAAGCCCCCCCCTCCCTGCAGCTCAGTGGGTAACACCGTTTTTCTATATTAGCGAAGTGAGATCGGAGGTTTGAATCTCGATAATTCGGGAGTTAGCGTATTAGGCCTCATTCGTCTGGCCTCAATGCTTTGTCAGTTTCTAGCCCTTCTTACTCCTCGTTATTTTTCCACCGATTTCTCCAGATGGAACCGACAAACTTAACAGTCGCGTATTCGCTCAAAACTTTATTTAACTTAAATTCCTTTAACTTAACCTTGGTTAACTTAACGAAACTCGCAAACGCAATTTATTTCGAGCAAAGTTCGACCCCTGAACTTGTCGGTTCTTGAGAATTCGGTCATGCGGGAGGGCGCGTCACGCGTGACAGGAGTTAGAGAAAAGGATGTATGTTCACCGCATGCAGGAGCGTTAACAAGGATTGAAGAATGGAACAAAGTCGTTTAATGGTTGATTTTTAATTAACAACCATTTTTATATTTTTTAAATGTAAAACTTGGTTCAAAGTTTGATGAGAAAATGTTTGCCAAAAAAAGCTCCCCCCCAAAAAATCGAAAAAATAGAAGCCCTCATCTTTTATACGACGTAAATGGATTAAGATGAAAAAACATTTGAGTGAATAAGTTTCCAGTTGTTAATAAGTTAAGCTCACAATAAATGAGTTTCGCAAGTAATTGTTATTTAAACTGAAAATGCAACTGGCGTCCATCTGGACGCGGCCAACAACTAAATCGTTCTTTATAACTACAGTTAAATTCAGTGGTTTGCTTATATATATATATATATATATATATATATATATATATATATATATATCGCATTATTCCATACTATTACCTCTTGGTCTATATAGCAAAGTGAATCCATTCCTCTCTCTCTCTCTCTCTCTCTCTCTCTAATATATATATATATATATATATATATATATATATATATATATATGTAACTTACACGTAAAATTTCAAATCTATACAAAATAATTATTAAAATTATTTGTAAAGCAGTTATGAACACTAAACATGAGTTGTTAAAGTCAGTCAGTGGTTACATCCACTAAATGTAAACAATTACGTCATACTGTAACTAATAAGACAATGAAAATATAATGAATTTCATGTCACTGAATTAAATAACGAAATAACGAACCTCAGACTCGTGGCTCTATACATATATATATATATATATATATGTGTGTGTGTATATATTATATAAAACCTTCGTTTTTGCTTCTGCCCGAATTGTTCATTCTGACGAAGGTCACGCTTGTTGCTCCACCTTAGACCTACACTTTAACGTGGAATCTGACCCACGCCCCACCACGGACGTTCAGAAATTACAAAGTCCTCGCCCGGACTCGATCTCACGACTTCCCGATTAGCAGCCCAGCGTCTTAACCACTAGGCCACCCAGGGTACCCATTTATCTACCAGCTAATTTTTATTATGTGGAAGGATGAACAGCTGGGTTTTGCTGCGCGGCCACCTGCCATCACCGGGTCTCGATTCCGGGGCCGATGAATTCGTAGTCAGCGATGCTAACCACTACACCACCACTACGTGTGTTACAATTCAGAATAGTCCCCTGAGAAACTTTTATGTTACACACAGACCGTGCACGGAACAAGGAAATCTTTCCTTGTTCCATCCACGGTCTGTGTATATATATATATATATATATATATAATATGTATACATAAATAATATCAAATTGTACTTGGCCTAAAAGGATTCCATCATAGAGAGAGTTTTTATGGGACCCAAAACAAAAAAAAAAACCAGTCCTGGGTTGAAATCCTCCCACGATAACCGATGAAATAGGTTGTCATAAAAATTGAAGAAAATCGCCCTGGAATGGCGAGCGGGTGAATGAAAGCCATTGGAAAGAACCTGGAATCCTTTTTCTCATTTGCCTTCTCTTCTCTTCATCGCCACGAAGGCGTTGCGGAAATAAATTCGACGCATTTTATTCATTTTCAATTTTTGCTTTTTTTTTTTTTTTTTAGGTTTTAGGTTTTTCATTTGTGTTAATAGTTTATAAGGTGTGTGTATATATTATATATATATATTTATTTATACGCTGCTCCTTGTCTTGTTTTTAAATTACTCTCTCTCTCTCTCTCTCTCTCATGAACTTGCTTCCGTGACACCTGGTAACTCTTCCTTCCAGAATCTTTCCGCTTGACACCTGTCAGAGAACTTCTGTTGATCTTCCCGAAACACTTAATTTTAAATTTTTGCTTTCTTTCCTGCATTTTTATCCTCATTTTCTTCTTTTTTTTTACCTTATTCTCTCTTTTTTTTCTTACTTTTTATCCTTTTATTCTATTATGTTTCGTCTCCTCTAAATTTACTTTTATTAAAGTTTAGAAATTCTTAATCTTTTTTTTCCTGAGAATTTTCCTTCGATGATTACATTAATATTATTTAATTAAATTTCAAACTTTTAATTACTTCCAATCCAACATGATGTCAACGAACGAATATATATATATATATATATATATATATATATATATATATATATATATATATGGAGAGAGAGAGAGAGAGAGAGAGAGAGAGAGAGAGAGAGAGTATTTATAAGTAATTTATTTATTTTATAAGTATTTTCTATATCAAATTTTCTTTATGAAATAAAAATACTTTTCTAACAAGAAGAACGACAAACTATAATTGCTATAATCAAACATTAAATGATAATGGGATAAAAATAGATAAAAATAATCCCAAGGACAATTAAAGAGTTGAAACAAGATATCCATAAAGGTTTTTTGGGGGGGTCTAACATCAGTGAAAGGCTGGTCAATAATAACCCTAATTGGTCATCTGTAAAGGAATGATAATGATAATAATGATGATGATGATGATGATGATTGGAGGGTACTCTAAACGGCGACTCGTGTCACGTGACTTAAGATTCGTGAGTCACTGCTGACCTCCGAGGTTCAAAACTTCCAAACGAGGCAGTCGTTCGCCGACCACGTAGTGGTGTGGATGGTTAGTGTTTGTGAGTCGGACAGCAGCACTCTTGACTTGATGTGCTTCGTGTAACTGTTTTAAACGCGCGTTCGTTTGAAGCATCAACAGTAATAAAGAACAGTATCTTATATTTAATATAAAGAGTGACACGTTGTTTAATAAACGCTTTAGATGTAAATAATTACTTTAAAGTCCTATTTTAATGTTTCATAGGCCTAATGAAGTGATACCCATATTAATTAGGTTATTATTTTATAAGTAATTGTAACACTATACGGGTAATATTGACTAAGTTCACTTGTATATACATTTAATAATAATAAGTCATTATTTTTTATGAGAAATAAGGCGGAATAACTGTTATTCTTTATATCTTATCGATCGTATCTTATCACAGACCTTTTTTGACTAGAAATCCGGTGAAAAACATTCAAATAAGCTGTGAACTGTTTTGAAGCGGAACAGTAGAGTGTGAAGTGGTTTGTAAAGTCTCTTTTATCATAATAATTATTAATACTAAATATACTTAATATGAGTAAGTGAAATAGAACCCAATATGGCCCATCAAGGTAGTGTTAAAAAAGATAAGGAAAAAATGTGCCCTATCAGCGATAGGGCGAAAGAAGTAATGAAGATAGCTGTCATCGTTTTCATGATTCTGCTCTTTGGTAAGTAATTGACACAGCAACGTAAATACGTTGGCATTACAAACTGTAAAAACTTTGGACAGAAAGCTTTTACTTTGAACTGACGGCTAAAGGTCACCATTTTTTTGCGTGTATTATCAACCTTCATACGTTAAAGTAAACAATGTTTGTACGGTGGATCCGACTCATTCATCGCTACTATAATAACTTATTCGTTGAACATTTTAATGCCTAGAGCCTATAATTAATGCGTGGGTTCCATTATAATAACTTGAGGGCGGGTGAGGGATTTTCATTTTATAAATTACCATTTATTGATTGTAATTTATATAGGCCCTATATATATATATATATATATATATATATACATATATACACACACATTTAAACTGCAAACACGCAGTATAATTAACGTAAAGAACGACGCTTGTATAGGAGAATATTCCGCGCAAGATGAGAGAGAGAGAACGAAACAAATGAAAAAAATGAGGTAACCACCATGGGCCCATGGTGTAACGGTTATCATATCTGACCGGCAATCGGAAGATCCTGGGTTCGATTCCCGGGTGGTTACCTCATTTTTTCATTTGTTTCGTTCTCTCTCTCTCATCTTGCGCGGGATATTCTCCTATACAAGCGTCGTTCTTTACGTTGATATATATATATATATATATAATTTTTTATATAATATAAGGTAGAAATCTGGTATACAGACATTTATAATGGTTATGTAGAGAGTTTCAGTAAATTCTCAATACTGCTGACATTAGAAATTGTCGAGTTGTCGATATTTTTATCAAGTGAAATAAATCAAAATGTTAATAAATTCTAATGTGATTTAATGCTCTATATAAGCTATACATATTTTACAGAGAGATTTCTTTTTGTATAGTTCAATAACCGCGTGATGGAATTACATTTTTGGGTTCTGTTGGTGGTTAGATGATGTATAATTCGAAACGACATTTGAAATTAATTTCGTTTTTCATTTCGAAATAGATCTGGTTTATAAAAGAAATATTTGTTCAAGAAGTTCTCTTTTAATTAAAATGAACGAGTCAATGACAGTTTTTTCTATAAATGAAGTTAGAATTTTATAACCTATTTTCATGTGTCTCGACACAGTCTCATCCCTTTTCTGTCCAACTCTCTAAAGCAAGGATTAATCGCTATTCTCACTCTTTCATCTACTCAATCGGTCTACTATGGAACAATCTTCCTCAATCCATCTTTCCCCCCCCTGTCCGTAATCTCCAATCTTTCAAACGCAGAGTGTCCACGCATTTCGAGAAATTAGTACCTTGATTTTGGCTCTCTCCTTCTCCTATAGAGGTGGTGGGCATTTTTTGCGGGCCCTCGCCCTTGGCCCCTCCTTCTGCATAAAAGAAAAAGATAATTTGTAAAATTATTTTGCGCAGTGGCTTATTTTATGCCACAATTGTAATAATGATAATAATAATCAGATTGGGAGGGCCAGAACCTGGCACGGCGCTTAGGCCAGAAGAATGGGACACATTGCGCTAACTTTTGGATTATTTTTTACCATTTCTTTCTTTTCGATTATTTCTGTTATTTCTATTGTTTATCACTTCTTTTCCTATTATTTTGAAGATTATCTCAGTTTTCATTTGTCATGACAGACTTAACTAAATGGAACTTTATTTTATTTTCCATTAATTCTATTTATATTTCTTATTTGCCTTCGTAAAAATTGAAATGAATCTCAAAGATTTTTGCCTGCAAAGCTGTCGTCATGCTTCCCGACGGCATATTCAGATAAGAATGCTGTAATTAGACTACTTGTCACTAAAAAATACAAAATTAAATGTTAATGTCAACATTGTGTAAACTTATAGGGATGTGATGTATATTTTATGTAATGTGTTCTTTATTAATTATTATTATTATTATTAATCAGCACCAATGGGAGTCGAATGCCGTACTTCGATGTCATCACTTCGCTTATACAGGGAAACTGTGTTACTTACTGTAGCTACAGGCGATGGGTTCTAGAGGTATAAATGAAAGTATGTGGTATAGGCTGCATCATGTCTGTCATCTGAATACGTTATAACTTAAATTAGTGACTGTAAATAGTTAAATTTATTTTAAATATGAAATGAACCTAATATGTCCTGTTTTAGGCACTTATTAATAAATACATTAGAACAGTATGGGTACTTTTAATGCACCAATGAATGCTGCTATTTATATTTCACACGCGCTTTCAGAATTAGACTTGGAGTATAACAAGGTGATAATATTGCCCAAAATAAAAAACAACATCATGTTTTTAACGAGTGTCGTTCAAATAGTTTGGTACCTCATAAAAGGACGAGAAAGATGAACAATCCGGGTTCATCGGTGGCTAAACGGAAGCATGGAACCGGAAGAGAAGAAATGAACACTTTTATTATATATATATATTATATCTATGATGACTTTCACAATTAAACACGTGAAATGAATGAATGATATAAATCCTGGATCTAAAAATTTGGAGATGCTTGAATCAGTTAAAATTTGAAGTTTTTCGTAAGCCTACTAATAATAACGCTTATGTGCTTTTTTATTCTGACCATTATCCCTGTATAAAATCTTCTATTTTCTCTGCTATGTTTCTTTGAGCATTGAGAGTTGTCAGTCCTGAATTTTTGGATTCCGAGTTATGCAATATCATGAATATTGGTACTAAATTATGTTATCCTATTTCATTTCTAGATGACTGCCTTAGGAAAACCAATAATAGGTATTATAATAGTGTGACTGTAAAGGAATTTGAGCGTAAAAATATCCTTAGCCTACCTTACCATGTTAATTTTAAATATCTTCCGACTTTACTTCAAGCAATTGGTATCAACGTAGTCTTTAAGTATAATAATATTGTTAAATCACGCCTAATAAAGAATAGCCCGGATAATGCGGTTGGCTGTGTGTATTCGATCGGATGTACGCAGTGTAACTCAGTATAGTAGGTCAAACGAGAAAAATGTTAGATATCAGGGTAAAACAGCATAAATATGCGTGTAGAACAGCAAATAATTCTAGTGCATTGTTTAACCATAGTATCAAGCGTATCACAGCGTATAGTTCCGTATCATGGCGTATCGAATGTATTATAGTACCATAGTATCAAGCGTTCTAAAGCGCTTGTTAAAAACAGATATAATTGAAAGGAATATTCTAGAATGTGCATTTATCCATTTTAAAAATAATTTCAATAACGGTGCGGGAATGTATAAAATTGACAATATCCTGTTAAAATACCTTTTGCCTCTAATCAACTCTTGTTAATCATGTGCTAATCTGTTTATTTTTATGTCCCGTTATACATATGTATGTATTTTCGTCATCTCGCCTTTTCCCTTCATTCCCTGACGAGGTGTACTTCTGAATACACGAAAGACCTTGGAAGCATTTTTCGTTTCCTTTTTTTCTTTTTTACCTGTGGGTTTGCATTATATATACACACACAGTATATATATATATATATATACAGGGTGTCCCATAAGTCCGGCATCATAGGAGAAATTCATATTTTTCTCTTTCTACAAACCATAATTCATGTTTTTCTCTTTCTACAGGCCATAATGTCTGTGAGCAAGGAAGAACGAATCCAGATAATTCTACTCATAGGAAATCGGAGTCAAAGAGAGGCCGCTGCTGAATTTAACAGACTGCATCCAGACCGCGAGCCAATAACACAGAGTTGTGTTAGCAGACTTGTTGCAAAGTTTAAGGAAACAGGATCCATAGAAGATAAACCACGCAGTGGACCTTCAAGGAGGTCCACTGACGATGATACAGCGACTGCTATCCTGCCTCATTTTAACAAAAGTCCCAATAAGTCTCTTCGGCGATTGTCCGCCGAGACAGGAGTGTCGAAAAGTAGCATCCATCGCATTCTTCAGGCTCACAAATGGCATCCATATAAACTTCAGATCCTACAGAAATTAAGCGAAGATGATCCTGACCGGCGGATGGAATTTTCTGAATGGGCTACGGAACAATATGCTCGGGATGCCAATTTCCCGTCCACCATTCTGTTCAGTGACGAGGCTATTTTTTATGGAAATGGTGAGGTAAATCGACAGAACACCCGCTACTAGTCTCAAAACAACCCTCACTGGTATACCTCTTCAAAGGAACAAGGTGCATCTCGGGTGATGGTATGGTGTGGCATTTGGAAGGATCGCATCATAGGCCCCCTCTTTTTCGATGAACATGTCACTGGAGGCACCTACCTACGTATGCTCAAGGAAGAAGCATTTCCCAGTGTCTTGAACGAAGAAGGAAATTTCCCAACATGGTTCCAGCAAGACGGCGCTCCTGCACATTACAGCAACCACCAAGTAAGGGAATACCTATACCACAATTCCCTGGTCATTGGATAGGACGTCGAGGGCCTGTGGAATGGCCAGCTAGAAGCTCGGATCTCACGCACTAGATTTTTTATCTCTGGGGCCACTTGAAAGCGCTGGCATACGCAGAGAAATTAGGAGTGTTGAGCATTTGCGGCAGCGCATTATTGGGGCATGTAACACCATTACTCCTGACATCATTCACCGTGTGCTTGCTGACTGGGTATCACGTCTGAATTTGTGTATTGAAAACAATGGTGGACATATTGAGCACGTTCTGTAAATAAAAGCTTTTGTTTTGCCTTTTTTTATTATTTTTTCCTATGATGCCGACTTATGGGACACCCTGTATATTAGCAGGATTGTGCCCACCTGCTTAGTATAGAAAAGGAATGAAGAAAGTGATTCCTATTTTTCCCTGAATTTTCAAACGTTGAACGAAATTCTTCCATGATTTATAAGCCCAATTTCAACTTTTTTAAACTCCATGAATGAAAATACTGAACTTGAAGCTGCACCCTGCAATCGCTATACAATGTCCGCCAATACGCCTTTTTTTACTTTACAATAAAAGTTATCAGATATTTGTGAAAATGTGAAAAATAGCATTAGATTTTGAAGGCAGTAAAGCAACATTTAATATGTTCATTTTCGAATAAATTCTCTGTTGCAAAGATTGGTCGAGCAAGAAGCGAATCTTTTAAAAATAACATATTTTCTTTCATTTAAGGGGAACATAACTTAAGTACCGAATTGATTACATAAATCAACGGGAAATTTATTCTTGATGATAACTACTTTGAATGATTCATACGCTTCTCTTTTTATGAACAGAGAGGAAATGCTTTCGCCGATAGAGGGCAAATATCCTAATTCTTATCAAAGATAAGAGACAAGCCTCATATATGCACTGAAAAGCGTAATTCCTATGCTTCCTGATCTTTCGGACATCCCATCTTGGATGAATTCATTATTTTTCCACTATGGTGTGTAACACACGCGTATGTATGTATATACACTACGTATATAGTATTGAAGTAAGGAGAAACAAAGAATACGTTATCTTATTACAGAAGCTTGTTAAAGATAAGATATCCGTACTTTGGCTAAATTATCAATTTTGTGCTATTGCAAAGGAATATTGTCAATGTAAAAAAGTCTAATATTGATTTGTCTGTACAAGTATTGGTATATACCTTCAATAATGACTTTGTATTTGTTTTAGATCTTTAATAATAACAACTTACGATTAATATATACTCTAATTAATAATTTTTTATTCTGATTATGTACGGTATTATTACTATTAATAATAATAATAGCCAAATTCAGTAACATAAATAATCTAATTTCACACTTATTTATGTTAAAACAAAAATTGTAGACAATATTTAGTTTATCAATAAAAGATTATTGAATTCAATTAAAAAAGTATTATTCGATGTTTCGAGAATGTAGCTTCGTCTTTTGATTGTCAGCGATTCAAAAATAAAATTTAAAATGTAGCAAATATTTAAACTGTGAAGCGATTTGTCCTTATATATATATATATATATATATATATATATACGACTCGGTGGCATAGTGGTGAACGTTGCTAATTACGAATCCATTGGCCCGGTGACGGCAGGCGGCGTACAGCAAAACCCAGCTGTTCATCCTTCCACACAATAAAGAAATTGGTTGGTAGATAAATGGGTACCCCGGGTAGCTTAGTGGTTAAGACGCTGGGCTGGTGGTGGAACGTGGTTCGGATTCCACATTAAACCGTAGGTCTAAGTGGAATGACAAGCTTGACCTTCTTCAGAATGAACCACGATGATTGTCCTCAAGAACAAATGGCAAAGCTCATCACTGGAATGTCAGAACGTGTATGAGCTTTACATCAAGTCAAAAAATATGGAAAACCCGAAGGGGTCTATTTACTTTGTTGACCCTCTGTTTATATATATATATAGCCCCCCCCCCCTATATATGGGTGTGTGTAATATATTAGTCATATACAAAAAAATTTGATTGGCTGATATGGTTATTAGCTCATAGGTAAGTGACGTAGTACTGTATTTGAATTGATAAGGAATTCTAAACCTCCGATAAGAACTATAAGACTATAAGAAATCACCTCTCCATCCATAAGATAACATGGTGGTGTAATAAAGCATGGTAAAATTAACATGAAATAATATTTAATAAGATCTCTCTCTCTCTCTCTCTTCTGTGTGTGTGTGTACACATCACATTCTATTACTGTATATAGATCGCATTTTACCATGCACATTTATTTTTCACCTTTCATTTTCGTATATATTCATTTAATCAGTAAGTATTCACACACACACACATACACACTTGGTGCATATTTTGTCATTCAAAAGCTGTATTCATAAATAGGAGCTATTATTTTACTTTTCGTCTAAAGTAACCCTCCTTTTGTACTCGTGAAAAGTATGAATATCGAAGTAACGAAACCACACTTTATTCACGCCGTTCGTGATGAGACCCACGGTGAAAATTACTTCAGAACTAAATAATAGCTTCTCTTTATAACGAAAAACATAATTAGTTGTTAAAATAAAATCAAATGATAATTTTGAGGCGTTTAAGGCCTTTATGTTTTTCATTTAAATATGAGGAAACTTCCTTAATTAAAGTGGCTATAAAAGTTCGTTAAAATACCGGATATATTTCCCATTATAGAAATGTTCGTTATATGTTGTTCTCTGTACTGCCGCTATTCAGCTGCCTGGTATGGCAACCGGTCAAAGTTTCCGTTTTGGGACTTTTGTGTTATTATAACATAAATGAAGGGCGGTGTATAAATATGCATGTAGCAAAGGTGCTAACTATTAAATTTATGTCTTTGAAAGTTCGTTGATACACACACACACACACACACACACATATAATATATATATATATATATATATTTGTTGTACTATACTGAGTCATTGCGCAGAAGAGAGCCTATTATTTATTTATATATATATATATATAGGTTCGATATAGATCATGCATATATCTTCCTCTTGTTCACGCGAAAATTCGTTATAAGCATTTATACAACACGCAAAGTCGGTCGAATTCAGTGCTTGGTTTTATACGTGGCTAATTAAAACAATGTTTAATTGTCGTACCCGAAGCCTACGTAAACAATGTGTTGTACATTCACTTTATCAGACTTTCATTCCGTACACTCGAAATAAAACCTTCTAAATTTAGAACTTATAACTTCTTTTCGACGGTTCTTTCTATGGGAAGTTTTTCCTTCTTTTGGGTATAAAAGCTTCTTGTCAGATGATATAATAATTCCTTTTAATGACACGTAACTTCTTTAGGTAGAAGAAATGGTCCTAAAAACTTCTTTTTTTGACTGATTTCAGATAATAGAAGATAATATTTTTATGTAAAGAAGGTTGCCGGAAGTGTTTGTTTTCTGTGTAAATATGTACGTCTGAACTAGGCCTATATATGACGCGTTCGGTGGAGAAGGGGCGAACGCAACATTTTCGAATTATGCCACAAAATGCAGTTAAAGTTTGTAAACTTTAAACCTTTGTATTTTTCCGGTTTATTGAAATGTTGTATGAATTTGAACACATATTTGAGTAAAATATTGTTGTGTAATATGTCGATATAATAAAACGCCAAGAAATTTTACAATATTATTATTGATAGCTTCTGATGTTAACTGGTGTAATCCATTATTTGGTCCTCTTCGTCGAATGTTGTATTACCTGCTTCAACTGTTTCGGTTTCTTCCAGTTCCTTTAACAATCTTGTATAATAGTTCACTGCAGTTGCAGGCATTAGGTCTGATAATTCTTTGAGATCTTTTATTTTTTCCTTAGTTATTGGCAGCAATTGGGAATACTTTGGTTGCAGTGTCTGCTGGGCTAGATTGAATAAACTGACACTGTAGGATTTTTTCCCTTTCTGCAGTCTGACGGGATGGCTATTATCTGGGGTTGTGCGGTATGCAGTAGATATTACGTAGTCTTCTTTGTGTTGAAAGTCAAATATTAACTTTCTTGCATCTGTAAATTTAGTAGTTGTTGATTTCCTAATGACAATGCACGTTTTTAGGACGTCAAAATCGAGAAAATCAGCCTGTTTCATTTCTACAACTAGGAAGCGCTGCGAAACGGCTGTAGTTATGGCCGTAACATAATCTTTTTTGGTGTAAATAATATTGCTGTAATTATTTTTTATATTTTGTTCAATTTGGCCAAATTGAGCATCACAGGGCATTGTCGAGTGACCAGAAAGTAGATAGATGTGTTCAATGTGAAGCAATGATGCGGAGTGAATTTCTCTGAGATACATTAAAACCTAAATTTTACCGTGAAAGAGTGCAGACTAACATCTAATTTTTTGCATAGGTAAAGCAAAGGTTTTAAAGGATAATTATACGACAAAAAACTCATTTTTCGAATTTTGCGGCGTTCGCCCCTTCTCCACCGAACGCGTCATATAGTTTCATGAAACAATTATATGTGTGTGTGTGTGTGTATGTATGTATAACTGTGTGTGTGTGTGTGTGTGTGTATGTATAACTGTGTGTGTAGAAACTAATATAATGGAAGTAAAGTTATTCGTGAATGTAAGCTTAGCTCCCCACAGATCTGGTGTTTGCGTGTGCGTCCTGTAATTTGAGATGATTAAATTATTACAAGTTACATCGAGGTAAAGGTTTGTAGTATGTAATTATAATTCCATATGACATACAATCAGATGCGTAGGATACTTATTAATATTTAAACTTTTAATGGAATATATTATCAAGAGCAATATTTAATCAGGCAGCACGAATAGTCATTATATATACTGGACGATGATGTTGTATGTATAGTCATTCCAATTTCCTCATTCTTATATGTGGTGGACAGACGTTCAAATAAAAGGATGTATAGTTTGTACATAGAAATATTAACTTCTGTTGTCTCAAATCATCCCAAAAAGAAGTTTTGAAGACATTGCTTCTATCTAAAGAAGTTGGGTATCATTAAAAGAAGTTATTACATCATCTGACAAGAAATTTTGGATCACCTGAAGATCCGTCACCCCAGCCTTTTTTAGTTAGCTTTATAAGGATAACTAACGAAAATATCACGACCTAGCCCAACCAATCGTCAAGGGCGTACAGTTGACTTAACGATTGGTTAGGTTAGATCGTGATATTTTTGTTAGTTAGCTTTATAAAGCTAACTACAAAAGGCTGGGATGACGGATCTTCAGGTGATCCGAAATTTTGATACCCAAAATAAGGAAAACTTCCCCTAGAATACCCCCTTAAAAAGAAGTTATAAGTTCTAAATTTAAGAGAAATTGCTGAGACAAGATTTTTAAAAACTAAAAATTTTTTAGGAATTAGTACGGTAAGTAATGATTGGGTTTTCATTTTTAAATTATTATTGACACAAAAAATTAAATATCCAAAGAAAAATACAATATTATACCAATTAGTAATTTATTATGTTTTATTAGGCAAACTTCTTTTTTGCGACTGTACAGTTCTTATTGAAAATGGGGATGCTCTGTATTGTTGTAGATAGAGATAAATCGTTAGTTAAAACAACTACGGTAATTAATCTATATATACACACACACACACACACAATAGTTAACTATTTGCGCATTGTACCAAATGGTTAATCCACCTGTTGCCCTAATATTTAAGTTTTTATCCGAACAATAAGTATGCTTAGCGCAAGTATACAGGGTGTTCGTAAAGTCCCGTCACCCCCTACAAAATGTACATATTTAATACCAATTTTATTTTTGCGTGATTAATTGAATTTATACGTGATTCATTGACATGTTTTTTCTTTTCCAAGTATTAAAGTTGTGTGAACAATGGCAGACCAGTCCACTTACACTCTGGAGGAAAGGATAGTAATAAGCACATTGGCTCATGAAAGATCACATACTGGCAAAACGATGCATGATATCCAGAATGATTTCAACACAAGATTTAATAAGGCTGCACCACCAAACAAGACGGTATATATTTCGTTGTACACGCTACACGAGATGCATTTGGTGCAATTACTCCACCAATGCTGCGTCGATTCTCACACCGCACATGGAGGCGCATAATTCTTTGTTACGAAAATGATGGTGCACACACAGATATTCTTGATTAGTAACTGTATTTACTGCAATTAAAGTAATTGTTGCTAATGGCTTGTTTCTTAAATTACACCTACCACATACAAACAGGACCACCGAAAGGGCGAGGAAGTCGGGTTAAATCCTCGGGGCCTGGACCTCTAGGGTGCCCAGAAAGAGGGGGGATAAAATAAAAAAATATTAATAAAGCAATTGATTAAATAACAGAGAGGAAATATAATTAATGAACATACATTTTATAGAGATTATCATAGTCAAACTGAAACAGAAAAAATATTATCTGCTGTCCACCAATGCCCAAGACCGACTGACAGATCTGGGAACCATTGTAATTGAAAGCCAGTTAGCCCGTACTTTAAATTTCATCAGAATCATTTACCACTTTGCTAGAGAGAAGACAAAAAAGTACACTTCTAATTATGAAAATCTTGCAGTAAACAATTGTCTTGCCTGCATGGACTGGTACTGCATTTGTAAATTGTATCTGCATATAAATACAATCACACAAAATGAAATTGGTATTACAATATGTACATTTTGTAGGGGGTGACGGGACTTTTCGAACACCCTGTAGTACAGTTGGATTACTATATAATATAGTTGGATTAACTATTTTGGTATAATGTACAAATATTTAGGTATTTTAAGTGTAGATTTTTATCTTAGTCAAAGTATTGTCGGTTATTGCGTACAAAACTCAAACAATGGTGTCTGTATTGTAATAAGCGTGAAAGGCCTATGTTCCCGGTACGTAAGGGGACGATTACGACCATTATGACCATGGAAGACATTAAGAGAAAATCTTGATTGGTTCCGTTTTTGCAGTGTCATTCGAGCCTCTCTAGAAGTTTCGAAGTACAGTACATTCAGATACGAATGAATCACGCCAGGAAACGAATCCCTCTTTAAGTGGGACACAGTAAACAAATGAAACATTATTCATACCAACATTTATATGATATAAAACGTTGATTTACACAATGAATGAGGATCCAGCGATGTTACCTTGAGCGTTGGGCTATGTAAATAATTGTTCATTGCATATATATCTCTCTCTCTCTCTCTCTCTCTCTCTCTCTTCTCTCTCTCTCTCTCTCTCATATATATATATACAACAAAGTAGAAGTATGTATACACACCACGCACAGGAACGGTTCGTGTTCGACATTTAAAAATTGGATTGAATGGCGCGCAGGTGTTCTTCTCGTTTCAACACTTGCGTCCGACGCGTTTTGGCGTCGAGTAGAATGGGAGGAAGGGAGTTGCTTATCGAGAGGCGACAGCTACTCTGAAATTCGTTACATGACATCCAACAGGTCTTTGTTTTAAACAGTTCCTTTCCCGTTTTTAAATGTTGCCACATTCCTCTACTATTCCGAGCAACACACACACACACACACACAAAAAAAAAAATATATATATATATATATGCGTGTGTTTGTGTTTGTATACCAGTATCTATCATGCTAATAATTATAATTAACCCTAGAAAGCCTATTACAATTAAAATATATTTGTTTTTCTGGGAATGATATCTTTTATTGTACGCAAGTTAATTTTTATTACTGTTTAATAACAATAAATTCAGTCTATTAATGTAATTTTCATTATGGGATTACGTAGAAACCACACTACTCTCTATGTGTGTGGTTCCATACTGGCGTTCTAAAGGGGTAATTGAATTGCTACAAAAATACTTCGAACTAAGGAGATAAAGTATATGATATTAATGATATTAACTATAATGTCATAAAACAGAGTGTTTAACACATACCAAACCAACATTACAATCAAAAGAAAAACCAGCAAAAATAGCGGAGTCGTATTTGGCTAATACAATTTTTAACCTATTCCAAAACATTGTGAATAGTATGTATATATATTTTTTCTTTTACTCTAAGAATTAGGTAATGTTGTTGTAGTTTAACGTTGCAAATTAGGTAGTTTTAAGTCGTGTTTAAATGTCACAACAAAATTAACTTTTTTTTTATTATTGTAGAAGTCGTTTTAAGCATGACAGGTTAGGTTAGGTTAGGTGTAGTCTTAGCTACTTTGCAAAATTCACGTGGCGTAATAGATATAAATAGAAACGATTCAATCATTTGATAATTTGAAAAAAAGTTGTTTTTTAATTTCAATAATTTGCTACGTTAAATTTACCCTACGAATTTGCGACGTTAAACTACAAGAGTACCAAGAATTATTTCCAAATTGTATCTTTTTAGGCCGAATGGCAACCTCGCACGAACAATGGTGACATGATGACCATTTACCGCGCGAAAACCACGCAATTTCACCTTTTCTTATTAAGTAATTTACCTCCACTCTACGATCCTTACTTTTTTCGACTCACCATCTGGGTTTTTCTCTGTTCTCTGTTGTAATATTATTATATACGAGTCACATTTATTTGTCGGATATATATATATATATATATATATATATATATATATATATATATATATATATACATTCTCTCTCTCTCTCTCTCTCTCTCTATATATATATATATATATATATATATATATATATATATACACATACACATACACACACACACACGTGGATGAGTGTTGTGTGTTCTTGTCTATTTTGCCAAACCGCAACAATCTTCAAGATACACGGAGCGCTCATCGTGACGCAAACATGCGTGTAGCGACATTAACTGTGTCTCCATTGTTTCAGACAAATTTTCTTATTGAAAATCATTAAATATCATAAATGAAAGTAATATTACTCTAGGTTAGATTACGTTAAGCTAATCAGGTTACTTAGGATAAGTTAAATGTTACCATCCACATTTTAAAATGTGAAAGTATTGCAGTTTCGGGAATTATACCCACTTCGTCGTCAAGACCAAAACAATGACACTCTACAAACCTAACGTAATCTAACCTAAATTAACTTAAACCTAACCTAATAATACTTGACGATAGAATGTTAAGTCGATCAGATTACGTAAGGCCAGCAGTTTCGTACGTTAGCCAAACGTGTGTGTGTGTGTGTAACCGCATAGACAAATTATCGATCTTTAGGGAAAAACTACTCTAAATCTCTAATCTAATCATAGTTTTATAACGGTCCGTAAAATGTCGTGTTTTTTTAACAGAAAAATTCCTCTTACATACTTGTACGCAAATAAATAAACCAGTTTCGAAACTGATATATGTATTATTACGATGATTAACTCAACAAAAAACTTCAAACATCCGTGTTAAACGTGAATATAACAATGACGATAGCTTGAAAACGGTTTGCATCGTCCCTTTTGAATGGTGTTTCGCTTTTCTTTATTACTTTGTTTTTTGTATACTCTTGGGCATTTTTCGAAGGATTTTTTTTTTTTGTTTCATTCATTTATATTTTGTTTTAGTGTGCTGAAATGAACTTTACTATTAGTTTATTAGTTCTTCACACTTATCGTGTGTTATATCTCATTAATGTTCTTCATACTACGTTTAAGCGAATTTACATTAAGAGAGATTTGGTATGCTTTAAACTAAGGGAATATGGTCACATTAAGAAGCTCAATTAAAAGCACAAATTTAGGGTTATCCTACGTATTCATCGGGTGCGAGTGTAGAGGGATGGAAAGAGATAGTCACTTTAAAAGGCAAGCTGGACCGGATGTGATGAAATAGTTTATTTTTAGGAAATAGTTTATTAACTAAACTATTTAACATCATCCGAAGCGAGACTGGCGTACATTGCATGCTTCAAATTCCTTCAAAAAACATTCTTTTCGCCTTCGAAAACATCGACTCAAATTCATCGATGAATTAAAAAAGTTATGGTAATCGGATGAAACTCATTGAAGAAACTTTGGGGAAATTAGCAACAAGACTTTTTGATTTGAATGTAAAAATAAAACGATGTGACGTAGAAACAGGCCAAAAATATTCGTGGTAACAATGTGGGGGCTTAAGAGTAGTAAATGAGTAAGAATGGATATTTTAGTTTATTGGAGATGGAAAGAAAGGTTAGGTTTAAAAATAGGGTTGGTCCCATTTTATGACCACGTGACCACGTAGTCTAACACAAAGACCATTCTCGTAACCTTAATTTTTAAATTATTTTCCCAAGCATTGGTTACGCCTTTAGTTCCAAGGATATTTCGGAGCAGATGAATACTTTGTGGTCCATTATTTTCTTTCATTGTACTAGAATATATATATATTATATATATATATATATATAAAATGCAAACTCACAAGGAAAAAGAATCATTCATTCATTTCATGTTTAATTGTGAAATTCATCCCATATATATATATATACTGTATATCTTTCAACTTTTCTGTGCGATGATTCCTCACTTCACAGAGGTCAAGCTTGTTGCTTCATATATATACAGGGTGGTGCAAAAGTCTGGACCCATAGGCGGTTTATATGGAAAAAAAGTGTGGCCTGCAGGAAGTTTATTATGAAATGAAATTTAATTAACCATACACCAGTGACTAAATTATGTTAAATTTAACGTTCTAGTTCAGAATTTACAATAAGTGTAATGGTATTTCGTATAATCGAGGCATAAGGAAATTTGCGACTGAACGTGAGGTGGCTCCTTCTTTTGCGTACAAAAGCACAAGCTCTATTCTTTCTGCTATTGTTAACTTGTCTGCCATAGGGTAACAATCTAAAAAATATTTAGTAAAATTATAAATAAAAATTAAATTATAAAAACTATTATAAAAATCGAAAGATATTTTTTATATAGTAAATTGCCTATGGGTCCAGACTTTTGCACCACCCTGTATATATATTATATATATATATATATATATATAATATATATATATATATATATATGAACAGAGGGTTGACAAAAGTAAATGAACATCACGATGATTATTCCCAAGAACAAATGGCAAAGTTCGTCCGTGTAATGCCAGAACGTGCGTCACCTTCACGTAATGCAAAAAGGAAAGAAACACGATTCTAACTATATTGATTCAATAAATCTGTTATTATTTATTGACTTTTATTATCAAATCACAAACTATGAAAACCCGAAAGTACCTATTTAATTTTGTCAACCTTCTGCACATATATAGACATACAAGAACCCAGTTCCTCTTGAGTAAAAGGCAAGGGCGCTGACCGTCATGCTACAACAAGCTAAAAGTTAGGAAAACCTGATGTATATATTCGCTCGGACACTGAAATACTTGCCAGGTTGTACAAATGTTTACTTTGTGGTAGCTTGATAATCAACGCTTTCGCCTCTATTGAAGAGGTATTGGGTTCGAATCCTGGTGAGAGCACTTTTTCATTTTATATTTTCTCCAGGGTTTATGAAATAATTAACCTCGTTAATTACACAAGGAGACGAAAGGAGGACAACCCTAAATGAGGGTTTGATTCTTCAACTTTAGGAGCGGTTAAGCTACAACCTTGAAGTTGAGGGGTCAGACTCTCATTTAGCGCTGTCCACACGCTAACGATTAGTATGCTGTACTGCTAGGCTGGAGGTTGTAGGATCGAATCCCGGCTCAAGCTTTGTAATTTCAAACTTCCCTGACGAGTCGTGGTTCGGATACCTCGTTCAGTTGTAGGTCCAAGGTGGGGCGAACATGCTTAACTTTCGTCAGAATTGACAATGTTTTCTGCCTCTCAGGATGAAGTCAAACATACCATACACGGAATAAAATTTGATTTAAAATGAAATTTTAGAAAATTATCTCGGCTTTTCTTCGTAACTGCAACAAATCAGAATTTACTAACTGAATTTTCTCTATAACTATATTTCCACGCTGTTCTTGTCATTTAATTGTTTATTTAATATAAAAAAAATAAAATATTCTTTATTCTTTTATCGCTCTTTTTTATAGAGCAAAAATTAAGTATTCTTTTCACTTTTTTTTCTTTCTTTTTTTGTGTAATCTCTCCTGATTCTGAACTCTGTATTTGGCAAATCTACTCATTCTTATTAAGTAAAATTTGACTACAATGTTTCTTAAATAGAGACTCTGAAATGTCGTCTGTTTACGAACAAATCTAAAACACTGATTTGCAATTAGGAGATCTGAATGCAATGTTCAAGCTTATAATTAAACTCATTACAGATTTTATAATGTGTTCCTCCTTTGATATAATTAAGCTTACTACGGAATGTATGAGCTAATATATATATATGATACACACAGACCGTGCATGGAACAAGGAACTCTTCTGGGATAATTAAATCCACTATAATCCGAATAAGTAATGGTAAATGACAAATACCATAGTTTTTCTTTTTCATGATGCAAGCCCGACGTGGGCAACGGGTCTCTCGCAAAGAGGTCCCATAAATATAGCTTCCCTCACCAGCTATCTGCAAAGCAGACAGGATCCAGCTTTGGGACATGGATCTAGGGTTTAAAGCAGCCTAGCCCCACTACATTTAGAACCTCAATATAAGTAAAAGACTCGTTGCATTCACGTCGGATTGAATAAATCAAAGAAAAGGGGGTAACTATTATATTTTTAGCCAAAACCAAAACTTAAACCTCAACTGGCAGAATTGAGCGTCCACTTTTCAAGGCACATAACATGTCCGTTTCATGATGGGAATGAACTCAGAATGGTTCCCTGAGTTTTTTATGATACACACAGACCGTGCATGGAACAAGGAACTCTTCTGGGATATATATATATATATATATTACAGTAAGACTGTAAAACTAGTGATTTCATGAAATCCCCGAAATATCGTAAAATTTCACGAAATTTATTTTCGGTTAGGTAAAACCTAACCTAACCGGTAATTTCCCGAAGTCCCTGGGTAAAACATTAGTTTCACAATTTCCCTGAAAATTTCAGGGATTCATTCAAATCACTAGTTTCACAATCTTACTGTAACATACAGATATATATGTATATATATAATATTATATATTATATATATATATATATATATATATTATATATATATATATTATATATATATATATATATATATATATATCGGGTGGGAAAAAAAAAGGGAGCCCTCAAACTTTGGCTGTAAAATCCAAAGTTATGGTCACATTTCAATATTTTTTTCACACCCCACAACTAAGTAAATTTCCTATACGGTGAGCGGATTTCAAAGAAAACTAATAAAAATTAAAGATTTATTGAACATTTCTTTATGCCACTGCAAATTCTCCATTTACACTACAACTGCATTGTATGTGCAGATAAAAAGTTACAAAGTACTCACATATGGTGCTACCTTGATGTTAAAAAAACTGCTCGATGTGTTTACCACGAACTTCTACAACCTTTTTCAGTCTAGGACGGAACTCATCTATGGCTTTATTGATTTGTTCTCGTGGTAGCTCATCCCATTTTTCCAGAAGAAGCTGTCGTAAATGAGCGACATTTCTTACTTTGACCCGATAAATTCTCTGTGACAAATTTTCCCAAAGGCCGTAATCGACAGAATTTAAATCAGGACTGTTTGGTGGTCAAACTTAATACAGCTACCTGGTATTCTTTTGATATCCTGTTTTATCGATTTTCTTGAGAAGCTTGTCCAAACCTCCTGCAGTTGGCTTACGTTAATTAAATTCGCTTTAATTATCAACTTGAATCTATGATTAGCAAGATTTTCCTGGAATATTCGCCATAAATCCAATTTCTCAGATAAAATGCTAAAAGATGGCTTACAAACCATAAAATTACCTAGTACTAACATACTAAAATTTCATGGTTCTATGTATCGTATTTGCCGAGATATGAAAGATTTAAAAGGTCTCCCTTTTTTTTTGCCGACCCGACAAAGCAGTACAGCAGTAGTGTAAATGGAGAATTTCCAGTGGTATAAAGAAATGTGCTCACCGTATAGGAAATTTACTTAGTTGTTGGGTGTGAAAAAAATATTGAAATCTGACCATAACTTTGGATTTTACAGCCAAAGTTCGAGGTCTCCCTGTTTTTTTGCCCACCCGATGTATCATATACTGTATATGCGCCTCGGTGGTGTAATGGTTAGCATAGCTGACTACAAATGCCTCTGCCCCAGGATCGAGACCCGGTGACGGCAGGCGGCGCGTAGCAAAACCCAGCTGTTCATCCTTTCACACAATAAAAAAAAATGGTTGGTCGATAAATGGGTACCGTGGGTAGCCTAGTAGTTAAGACGTTGGGCTGGTGGTGGGGCGTGGTTTGGATTCCACCTTAAACTGTAGGTCTAAGGTGGAGTGACAAGCTCGACTTTCATGAGAATGAACAATTCGGGCGGAAGCAAATCAAGGTTTATATATATATATATAGTTACTTCCGTCTCTGTGCATAGAAATTAAAATCGGATAACTTTATTCATGTATTGATATCGAGAAGGGAATTTGATAATAACGCGTTGTAATAGAACTTATAGCTTGTAACTTGACTAAAACAAGAGAAGGGTGAATTCCGTTGATATATTTTGTGTTCGTAATGTAAGAGTAATAACTGTCTTTAAAGTAATATTCAAACTTAATGTTAGGAATTATTACGTGTAATTATAACCAAGTAGAAATTCGGTAATAGTCTCGTAACTTTAATGTTGTTTCAAGTTTTGATAATACGAATATTAAACAAAGTAATGTACAGTTTAGGAAAAAAGTTCGTCTAGAAATTTTTTAAAAAGTATAAGAAATTACTAATTAGTTACGAGTGTTTTTTGCGCTTTTGAAATTTGATATTTGTCACGAAAATGAATAAAATATGCAAAGAAAAAGGAATGTTACCAATTATGAATTTTTTTATGGTTTTTAGAATTTTTTATTTTTTAGGTGAACTTTTTACTATCGAAACCTTACTTTAACTATATAGTATTGGAATCTGCTGAAATCGAACAAACTATACTATGAACAAAGCTACCATATCTTACGTCATTATAGTTACGTAAATAACCTTTAAAAATAGTTTATTTTATGTGTGAAAAATCCATTAATTTTTACATATTAAATTAGAATCATTATTTTATACAATGATTAAATATAATGAATAAAAAATCTCTTAAATGTTAAAAAAAATCTTAACAAATTTTTCCCATCAATGTTCAATGACGTAATGAATTATTAAGAAATTGAATCAGGATTGATTCGGAGAATCCTTCAGATTCCATTCGAAATCTTACCTAAAAATAAAGCTCTAAAGTCACTTTGGAAAAGAGAGTTATAATCCTTTTGTAGTCTTGGCGAAAATAGAATATTTTATATTTATAAAGTCAGACGCGAAAGAAAATGGGACGGAGGGAATATCGATGCTGTTACTATGCCAGGGGCATTAACCAATCGGAGCTCGCCTTGCGGGGGTACCTGATGGTCCTCGGGGTTGCCTTTTATGAGGGAAATTTCATGACTTAATTGTGACTTGAGCCGTAAAATGTTTAGTTCAAGTTATAATAAAAGAAAAACAAGAAAAGAATTAAGAAGCTGTTCGATTTCCCCGAGTCTTTTAGTTAAAATTTTTATGACTTTTATTTCGAAGAATAATGTACGCCTACGCCTAATGCTGTTTAACTTCCTTCGCAACATCTAAGGTCATATAACGGAGGGGGAACTACACCTTTACCTGGAATTCGAACAACGGGTCGCTACATAATCTGGACCCAATGTCGCTCAACTTGCGTTGTGATTTTCTCGCAATCGACCCGCGAGTCTTTTGCCATTGTTTTTACATTACACACCCAGATCACTAAAGATCACACACTCACACACACCTCCCTCCCCAAAAAGGGGAAACTTCCGATATATTTATATTGAGATTAGAAATTTGGTAATTATTAGTTAAAAAATAATAGTTCTTTTGTTAAGAAGATATTTTATTTAATTTTGAAGGTTTAAAATTAGATTTCTCATCAGAGAAATTCCAAATATCATTTTTACATAATAAAACAAGATTGGATCGTGAACTCATTTTATTTAAAATTAATATCTGAATTATTTAGCATTTCAGAGGTTATATATATATATATATATATATATATATATATATATATATATATATATACAGGGCGTCCCAAAAAAATGTATACACACTTTAACAGCTGATAGCTCAATTGATGTTTCTTTCTTTCCAAGTTAAACCCATTAGAATTAATAATGGCAGTCAGACTAAGCTTTGAACAAAGGAAATTCATTCTAAAATGCTACTGGAAGTGTGAAAACGCAGTTGAAGTGCAAAGACAGTTTAGGAGGGAGTTTCAAACAGATCCACCAACGCGACTTACCATCACTCGAATTAGAGATGGAATTAGCCGATGGAACTGTTCAGAATGTCCACAAGAAGCGTTCCGGAAGACCACGGACATCGACAAGCCCCACAAAGCAAGAAAGAGTACTGGAAACGTATCACCAAAGTCCAAGAAAATCTGTGCGGCAAGCGAGTCGTGAGGTAGGAATTTCAGAATCGTCCGTCCAACGCATTTTGAAGCGCTGTCAATGGAAAAGTTACATTCCAAGATTAGTCCATGCTATTAATGAAGATGATCCGGACCGAAGAGTGGAGTATTGCGAGTGGTACTTGGCACGATGTGGATGTGGATTGGACGAAGGGGTTTCGTAGAATACCCTCCGCGTTCACCAGACCTCACACCACTAGACCTTTTTTTATGGGGATACTTAAAAGACAAAGTCTACGCTATAAACCCTGCAACAGTCGCTGAATTGAGAGCAGCCATTGAACGAGAATGCACACAAATACCAAACGAAATGTTTCGTGATGTTTGCGATTCCATTGCTTCGCGTTATCAGCAGTGCCTGGACCAGAACGGACGTCAGTTTGAAAACAGGCGTTGACAAAACAATTAAATAATGTCTGTAGATTCTATTACATTTTGAAAATGAAATGTATTTTAATAAACACTGCCTTTATAAGTATTTAAAGTGTGTATACATTTTTTTGGGACGCCCTGTATATCAATGCGCCTCGGGGTGTAGTGGTTAGCGTCGCTGACTACGAATCCATCGGCCCCGGGTTCGAGACCCGACGGCAGCCGGCGCGCAGCAAAACCCAGCTGTTCATCCTTCCACACAATAAAGAAAGTGGTTGGTAGATAAATGGGTACCCTAGGTGGCCTAGTGGTTAAGACGCTGGGCTGCTGATGGGGCGTGGTTCGGATTCCACGTTAAACTGTAGGTCTAAGGTGGAGTGAAAAGCTTGACCTTCGTCAGAATGAACAATTCGGGCGGAAGCTAACCAAAGGTTATATATATGATGAAAATAACCACGAAAGAAAATTAAAACAAGAAATAGAGCTCAAGCGCTTCTGTCTAATGACATCCTCAGAAATTTATATATATATATTATATATATATATATATATATATCATTCCATCCAGGAATAATCTTAGTAGGATAGTTGTAAGATTTAATTAGGGGGCTTCCTAGATATAAGTAAGGCATATGATAGGGTGAACCACAATATTTTATTTGAAAAACTAGAAGACAGGAAGGCTCCCATGTACATATTAAACGAATTTAAATTTGGTATTCCCACCAATCTTTCACCGTTAGGTGGGGCAATGTACTATTCGAGTGTTTTGGTTCCTCTTGCGGGGTAAGACAAGGCTCCTTGCTCTCTCCTATGCTGTTTAATGTGTATATTGACGGATTAATTGCTTCACTTAAAAAGGCAACGGTGGGATGTTGTATAGATAACACGAGGATAAATAACTTAAGTTTATGCCGATGATATGGTGTTAATAAGTCCCTCTGTTAAAGGTCTGGGTCGGCTACTAAATGTCTGCGAAGTGTATTCGCAGAAACATGATATTTTTTTTAATGTTACAAAAACTAAGGTTATGCAATTTCATCCTAAAAGCTGTAATCAGCAGCTGATATAAGGTTTAAAATGAATGGTGAAGTAATTGAGAAAGTACAAGAGTTTAAGTATTTGGGTCAAACTATTACCAGCTTCTTGAGTGATGACTCGGATATAAGAAAACAATCTCGAAGCCTGTGTGCTGAAGCGAATATGACCATAAGGAACTTTCGATTTTGTACAATTGGAGCTAAAGACACACTCTTTCGTACTTTTTGCAGTAATATATACGGACAGCAACTCTGGGTGAATTATAAAAAAGGTTCTGGCAGAACCCTAAATTTGCTGTGCAACAGGTCTTTTAGACTCTTACACAAATTACTCCCGAGATGCTAAGTTTCGCAAATGTTTGCTACCCGCAATGTCCCGAGCTTCCCTGAGGTAACAAGACGTGCTCAATACAGTCTAATGCAAAGAATTAAAAATCAACCAACCCGATCATCCAAGCCATCCATGAGTCCTGCCATTTATCCTCTAAGCCAGTAGTCTCCAAACTTTTTATCACGGACCCTTTAATCAACAAAAATAAATAACACGCACCCCTAATGAACATGAAGATTTATATATATATGAGGCCTGCAAAATATGCCCGAGGCCGAGGCCAGGCCTCAGCTCCATGTCTGACATATATATACACAGTATATGTAAAACCACAAGGAAAAAGGAAAATGATTCCAAGGTCTTTCGTGTATTCAGAAGTACACCTCGTCAGGGAACTTCTGAATACACGAAAGGCCTTGGCATAATTTTTTTTTTCCTTGTGGGTTTACATCATTCATTCATTTCACGTATTTAATTGTGAAATTCATCCCATATATATATATATATATATATATATATGTGTGTGTGTGTTAGATTTAGGTATGAGTAAGTTAGGTTAGATTAAGTACAAATATATCTTCGGCCAAATATCAAATGTCGTAATCCAACTGTAATTAGTTCAGACTTTTAATTTTCGGCCAAATAAATATAGAGAAAATTGACTTCATCATTATCATCATCTTCCTGAAGAGAAATGAACATTTTACACTTGCATGAAATCCACTGATAATATCAACATTAAAAAAGTCGAAAGAGATCTTACAAAATAAGTGCAAAAGAACTTCACTTTTTCTACGTGAAAGTCACAATATGATAATAAAAACCCACTCTAATAGACAGAGTTTATTTCCACAACAGTTTCGATGCCCACTGGCATCCTCTTCTGGTGGCCGAAGAGGATGCCAGTGGGTATCGAAACTGTTGTGGAAATAAACTCTATTAGAGTGGGTTTTTATTATCAGATCTTATAAACTTGTACCGTATTCAACGTATGGCAAGGATGGAAATTTGTTTAGTGTTGTATTGAAAATTAAAGTAATATTGAAAATTTATATTGTATTGAAAAAAAAATTGACAATAACCCTCAAAGATTTATTAGGACCTGCTATAGCCGTGTTTTACGGTTTTGGGGTGAAGGATTTGGGGATTAACTTAAATTTATTTACTGGAATGAAGCCATAATAAGAAGTTGATTTATTCCAAGCAAAAACTTTTGTCCTATAGTAAGGGACTATACTAAGGTCTTTGCACCTGATAAAAACCTTAGTATATAGGCAGAATATTTGTGTTTCTGATAAATCTTTTTCATATCGTGGTCTTATTCCCTTCAACTTCTGTAATTGAGGATATTCACTTGATAGGAAAACCATGTTTACATTACCTTACCAAATAAACGGATCGGTGTTACATTTGTATTTGAAATGAAAATATTTATATTCATTTTATTCGTGTATTGGTATTGAAATTTGTAATCACTCATTTCCACTTCCATATATATATATATATATATATATATATAATACACATATATATATATACACATATATATATATATATATATATATATATATATATATATATATATATATATATATAGGCAAAGTAGGAAGATGGATGGACATATAACTTCCACAATGGCAGCAAGTTGTTACGGTCCAGGAAATATAATCATTAGAATCGGAGATACACTACGAGGCCCAGTACCACAAGCGACAGTATTAGTCCCATGCGTTGCTGTTTATACTTATGGTAATAGATATAGACAATGAAGTAACTAGCAATAGTACATTAACATCCTTTGATGATGATACAAAAATGAACAGAAAATGAGAAACTCCGGTGATATGGAATCCTCACACACACACACACACACACACACACACACACACAGCATATGAAATTTAGCACCGAAATCGTTTAGCTTTTAAGATACAAACGAAATAAAAGGAACGAGAATCTATAGAAACTACTTAGCTTACCCAAATGAACAGGCAATTCCGAGAAATTCGGAACCAAAAGGGTTTGGGGTTATAATGACTCGCGATGCAAAATTTGAGACGCGAAACAAGATTGCAATAAACAAAGCAGAAAGAATTACGGGACAGATACTGAAAACCTTTAAAAGAACGGTCAAGAATATAATGATTTCTTTTCTGAAGACACTAATCATACTAAAACTTGGATACTACTCAGTTTTAACGTCCTCATATAAAAGAGAAGAAATGTCACCTAGAAAAGGGGAAAAAAATAAAAAAAAAATTCACAACCAACGTCACTCACTGGCTACAAAGAACTAAACTAGTGGGAAAAATTTAGTAACTTAAATCTATATTCGTTGGAAAAAAGAAGAGAGGTACACCATAATTTACACAGAAAATGCTAGAGAAACTAGTTCCTAATTTCAAACGGAACCCTCAGTATAACCACCCAAACAACACAGGAAAATAGAAAGGCAGAATGTGTAGTGCAGGGCCGGTTTTAGGCGGGTGCCAGAGGTTCACTGCACCCGGCCTCGCGTTTGGCCTAGCCCGCTGGCAACGTTGAGAGGTCACATGATACAGATAGCAGCATTGTGGCCTTGTAGAAACTAAAACCCACTTTCCATTTTCTATAAATTAAGTATACAATAATCCTTATTATAATTTTCGGATGTTAATCATTATAAACTGAACAATTATTTAAATGGGTTTTAATATCAATTAAAAAAAGCCCATTCCGAATACTGAACGCCGGCTCCGCAAAGTCTAGTAAAGCCTAGCGCCGCCGCTGGTGTAGTGTTCCCAAACTGATGGCTAGACAAGGAACACTCTCAACCCTGAAGAAAAATAGCTTTGTCGTCTAAAGGCCAAGACAGTTGACCCAGTTCCCTAAAGAACTTCGGAGCACGAATAGTGGCGATGTACTTTAGAAGCCTTCAAAAGATATACAGTAGTATACAAAACAAAACAATCCCAAATGAGCAGTATGTGAGATGGAGAACTCGAGAAAGCAACTCTCTCCGTCACCGAGACAATTTTGGAGGTAGGATCACAAGCCTGACTTTCGCACAATGAGAGATCGGCCAAAACTACTAAAAGACTAAAAGTTACAACGTAAGCCATCACGGAAACAAACAAATTATAATCAATAAATTTCACTAATGATGCTAAACTTTATAAACAATATATTATATATATATATATATATATATATATATATATATATATATATTATATATATATATATATTTGTAATAAAATTTTTGCTTATTTTCCCATAATGTTTTTGCCATCTCTTTCCTTGTCCGCATCTTGGGGGGGGTGGGGTCAAATTTTTTTTTTTTCCGTCTAAACTTTGTCGAACGAAACTTGCGGTCCAGTATGGTTTAACGGTTCAAATTTTAACACACTAACAAACCGCAAAAACCGACACACTAAACAAGTCGACACACACTCATCAGCATTTGAACTCGAGTACCACAAACTCTTACATAATAGTTCGTAGAAATATACACACACACACACACCTTGGTTAACCTTGGTTTTGCTTCCGCCCGAATTATTCATTCTGACGAAGGTCAAGCTTGTTGCTCCCCCCCCCCTCTCTCTCTCTCTATATATATATATATATATATATATATATATATATATATATATATATATATATATATATATAATTTTATAGACCAATAGCTTAATTATGAGTAGGAGGAAAGGCTTCAAATGTTATTAAAAAGATACAATAAAGGTTAGGTTAAATTAATTCAGTTATTTAGGTTAGGTTGAATGTCACGAAAATATAGCAGTTTCGTAAGGTAACCAAGCGTGTGTGTGTGTTCTTGACTACCCTACGAAACCGCGACAATCTTTAGGATACACACAAACCCCAATGCGACACGAACGTGCATATCGAGACATTAACAGTATCGTCGTAAATTGACTTATTTTTACTAATGAAAATCATTAAATATCATGAAAAAGGGTGGGAATATAACAAAGGTTAGGTTAGGTTAGGTTAAGTTAATTACATTATTTAAATTAGGTTATATGTCGCCATCTATAATGAAAAATGTGAAAATGTCGCGGCTTGGTAAAATAACCCAAACGCACGCGGCCGTGTGTGTGTGTGTGTGTGTGTGTGTGTGTGTGTGTGTGTGTGTGTTAGGCTAGGTAAGGTTGAATTAGATTTGCTTAGAGTTATTAGGGTTTTAAAACTGGGTGAATGTCGCGATACAGAATTCAATATGTAAGAAAGTGTGAAAATGTCGCAGTGCTTTAGGGAAGTCGAGAGAGAGAGAGTTGGGCATAATTTACAAATTTTTAAAAATTTATTTTTGCTCACTTATCTGGACGTGGCGTGCTTCCAACAGGACCAGATAAATACACAAAAACATTTTCAAAAAGTATTATCACGAAAAAAAAGGAAGAGGTGGGATAAAAAAACCTTGTCATTGAATGATTCTTTCACGTTGAAGATAAAATGAACTCGATAAATTGATTCAAAACTCAAACCGGAGTCCAATATTAACATAAAAATTTAAAACATTATCGCTTTTACACGCGAATGCCTTGAAAATGATTAAAATGATTGTATCCTTAAAGGTGATGACTATATATATATATATATATATATATATATATATATATATATATATATGAGAGAGAAACACTTTATGATATAATTCAGTTATGCATTTTTTATATAAAAAAATTTCTTTGGGTTTTCTTCTGTTTTAGCTTTTAGCTTGTTGGTTCCTTTTCCATTTCTTTGATAGACTAGAAGAAAAAAAAGAAAATGGAGAATGTGTTCCTCTTTCTGTAATTTTTATGCTTTTATTGTTTATTATACAGGGTGATTCAAAAGTCAGGTTACATAGGGCTTTTCTGTTTCTTTGCAGGTAAATGAGTTATGAGATGTTATCGAAGGAGGAGCGCATTGATGTGATATTCCTAGCTGGCTGCACAAGTGCATTGCCGTTAACGGTGGCCATATCGAACATGTGATGTGACTATTCCCCTATATCATTACATAATACAGTATTTCCCTATGTAACCTGACTTTTGAATCACCCTGTATACTTATATGTTGAACGATGAAGCTAAAGTTGTTTTTTACTGGGGAATTTTTTTTTTTTTTTATGAGGTTCCAGTTGTTTTCTTTTTCATGTGGTATATATCGGGGGTCGGGGGTGATCAACGTATAAAATGCGCGCGCTGCGAAGTTATAATATAACAAATTTTGCAGCGCACACTTTTAAGTTAATCACGCTGTAAATACGGGATAATACACAGGGTTGACAAACGTAAATAGACACCACGGTGATTGTCCTTAAGAACAAATGGCAAAGCTTATCAACAGAATGCCAGAACGTGTGTCACCTTTACATAATTCAAAAAGGGAATAAATGCAACACGATTCTAAATATATTGATTCGATAAAGCTGTTATTATTTATTGACTTTCATTATTAAATCAAACACTATGGATAAAAACCCGAAATAGTCTATTTACTTTTGTCAGCCCTCTTTATATATAGTTGTGTTTGTGAGTACGTAACATAAACAGGAAGCATGCAAGCAAGCAAGCGGTATAATCAGTCAGGATGGCCAGAAACTGGCACAACTCTCAGGCCAAATTAATACGGTCCATTGCGTTAACGCTTGGATTATTATTAACTATCACTATTGGGAATCGAACCTTCGACCTCAGTGTCTTCACTTCACTTATAGGGAAATGGTGTTACCCACTGAGTTACGGGTGCTGGCATGCAAGAGGTATATATTTCTGCTTTATATATTTGTTCTTGGATTACGTATAATATTGCGTATAACTTGACGCTTATCTGTTCATACTGAAAAAAATGTTCTAGACCAAACTAACTTATTAAGTAACATTATAAACATAATTTGTTTCAAATTAAACTACTTTTGTTTCATCTCAATCCCGAATACAGAGTGATCCCCCCAAAAAGGTGTTCCCAGAAATAACTTGTTACATAAATATTTTTGGCAACACCTTTTTTTTTATCACCCTGTATATTTCGTTCACATTAAGCGGATGACCGAAACTCATTGAAGGAAATGTGCTTTTTATTAAATACAATGAAATTCATTACTGTAGAAGACCGTATCATGCTACTCAATGTCAGTCCCATTTCATTCCGCATCCAAGAGTGAGAATCTCAGAGGAGGCAATTCTAAATTATACATATTCCAACTTCATGCCATTCTTCTTCTTATCCACGGCTTTCCTACCTTGGTCCAGGCTAGGGTAGGTTAGGTTGGTTAATGTTAAATTAGGGTAAGTACAGTTAGGTTAGGAAATATTAACCATTTTCATTTCGTGCCATTATCGCGAATGGGAATGACATTTTTTTCTCAAATAAAGACACTTCTTTCTCAAATGTGGAATATTATTCATTTTGTGCATTCGCATTCTCGGACCGTGAATGAGAATGGGAATGTCAGTGAGAAGAGAATAATCCAAGTGGGGAGAGAGCTTCGAATCCGGTAGGGGTAAAATATTAACTTTTTTTGTTTTTTTTTAATAAACGGTAAAGTTTAGTTAAAAAGTTAAATAAAAATGAATCTAATATAAGGATAAAATTTTATGTCATTGGGTATGACTTATGTGGTAAATTTAAACATGATTAATTTCAAAGTGAACGGAATTTATGTTTAATAAGACATTTGAAGTAACATTATTTTGTTCAATTTGAACAAATACGAATGTGGAAATTTTGAATACAGAATTTTGTTTAAAAAAAAAAAAAAATCTCGACTTTTGTTTTTAAATAAACAAATATTTTTATTTCTTTTTTTTTTATTCTTTCATAACGCTTTCCTCTTTTAATGTCCATCCTCTTCTGCACTCTCTTTTCATGCGAAGCATCGGTGCTTCCAAGCTGAAGTAGCTGTTTTATATATATATATATATATATATATATATATATATATATATATATACGTACAGTATATATATATATATATATCATATATATATATATATATAGGTGGACAAAAATAAGGGAGACCTCAAACTTTGGCTGTAAAATCCAAAGTTATGGTCAGATTTCAATATTTTTTCACACCCCACAACTAAGTAAATTTCCTATACGGTGAGCGGATTTCAAAGAAAACTAATAAAAATTAAAGATTTATTGAACATTTATTTATGCCACTGGAAATTCTCCATTTACACTACAACTGCATTGTATGTGCAGATAAAAAGTTACAAAGCTCACATATGGTGCTACCTTGATGTTAAAAAAACTGCTCGATATGTTTACCACGAACTTCTACAACCTTTTTCAGTCTAGGATGGAACTCATCTATGGCTTTATTGATTTGTTCTTGTGGTAGCTCATCCCATTTTTCCAGAAGCTGTCGTAAATGAGCGACATTTCTTACTTTGCCCCTATAAATTCTCTGTGACAAATTTTTACCAAAGGCCGGAATCGACAGGTTTTAAATCAGGACTGTTTGGTGGCCAAATTTAATACAGCGACCTGATATTCTTTTGATATCTCCTGTTTTATCGATTTTCTTGAGAAGCTTGTCCAAACCTCCTGCAGTTGGCTTACATTAATTAAAATAGCTTTAATTATTAACTTGAACCTATGATTAGCAATATTTTTCTGGAATATTCGCCATAAATCCAATTTCTCAGCTGAAATGCTAAAAGATGGCATACAAACCATAAAATTACCTGCTACTAACATACTAAAATTTCATGGTTCTATGTACCGTATTTGCCGAGATATGAAGGATTTAAAAGGTCTCCCTTTTTTTTTTGCCGACCCGACAATGCAGTAGTAATGTACATAAATGTAGAATTTCCAGTGGCATAAAGAAATGTTCAATAAATCTGTAATTTTCATTAGTTTTCTTTGAAATCCGCTCACTGTATAGGAAATTTTAGTTGTTGGGTGTGAAAAAAATACTGAAATCTGATCATAACTTTCGATTTTACAGCCAAAGTTCGAGATCTCCCTTTGTTTTTATGCCCACCATACAAGTATATATATATATATGATGAATTTCACAATTAAACACGTGAAATGAATGAATGATGCAAACCCACAGGGAAAAAGAAAAATGATTCCAAGGCCTTTCGTGTATTCAGAAGTACACCTCGTCAGGGAATGAAGGGAGAAAGCGAGATGACGAAATATATACATATGCACAACGGGACACAAAACTAAACAGATTAGCACATGATTGACAAGAGTTGATTGAAGGGAAAAGGTATTTTAACAGGATATTGTCAATTTTATACATTCCCACACTGTTATTGAAATTAGTTTTAAAATAGATAAATGCATATTCTACAATATTCCTTTTAATTATATTTGTGTTTTTAACAAGCGCTTTAGAACGCTTGATACTATGGTACTGTGATACATATGATACGGTACTATACGCTTGATACTATGGTTAAACAATGCACTAGAATTATTTGCTGTTTTACCCTGATATCTAACGTTTTTCCCGTTTGACCTATATATATACTGAGTTACATTGTGTACATCCGATCGAATACATACAGCCAACCGCATTATCCTTAGCCTACCTTACCGTGTTAATTTTAAATATCTTCCGACTTTACTTAAAGCAATTGGTATCAACGTAGTCTTTAAGTATAATAATACTGTTAAATCACGCCTAATAAAGAATAGCCTGGATAATGCGGTTGGCTGTGTGTATTCGATCGGATGTACACAATGTAACTCAGTATATATAGGTCAAACTCCTGTTAGATATCAGGGTAAAACAACATAAATAAGCGTGTAGAACAGCAAATAATTCTAATGCATTGTTTAACCATATATATAGATGCAATCATAGTATCAAGTGAGATAGTTCTAAAGCGCTCGTTAAAAACAGATATAATTGAAAGGAATATTCTAGAATGTGCATTTATCCATTTTATAAGTAATTTCAATAACAGTGCGGGAATGTATAAAATTGACAATATCCTGTTAAAATACCTTTTGCCTCTAATCAACTCTTGTTGATCATGTGCTAATCTGTTTAGTTTTGTGTCCCGTTGTACATATGTATATATTTTCGTCATCTCGCCTTCTCCCTTCATTCCCTGACGAGGTGTACTTCTAAATGCACGAAAGACCTTGGAATCATTTTTCTTTATCCATGTGGGTTTGCATCATATATATATATATATATGCCCGGTTAGGTTAATTGTACGTCCTTGACGATTGGTTAGGTTAATTCCTGATATTTTCGTTAAAGCTAACGGAAATATCACGACTTAACCTAACCAATCGTCAAGGGCGTACAGATGACCTACTACCGGGTATTCAATAATTTTACCATAGGTTTCGATATATATATATATATATATATATATATATATATATATATATATATATAAATGACGTAATGATCTTGATGACGTCATTTAATTTTTTAAAATTATTTAATTTATTAACACCCAGGTGCACAACCTCGGGACCTGATCAATATGTGTGTGAAGTTTCATGTTTGTAACTACGTCCTTTTATTATTATACTGTAGATTACTAGTACAGTTCCCGTCACTTCGCTGACGGTTAGACAGGCTAAACTACAAAAAAAGAACCCAGCCGTGAAAATTTTGAGCTTTACATTGTGTCAACATTTCTGAATCTGGTATCTCCCAAAACCTCCTCACCCCCATTCATACAACTTGGGGGCTAACCCCCTCCCCCATTACCCCCATTACCCCCACCCTTCCCCCATTGCTAAACTACAGAAAAGAACACAGTCATGAAAATCTTGAGCTTCACATAGCCGCCCGTAATACAATTTCTGAATTTTTTTTACAATTTCTGAATTTTTTTCTCACAATTTTTTCTCAATTTCTGAAAGTGTGACGGACAGACGGACAGCTCTCTTATTATAATATATAGATTATTACGGGTGGCAATGTGAAGCTCAAGATTTTTATGACTGCGTTTTTTTCTATAGTTTTATTGACCAAATAATTGAACCGACTGTATTGGGGGGTTCAATTATTTGGTCAGTAAAACTATAGTCGTGAAAATCTTAAGATTCAGAAATCTTGACACAATGTAAAGCTCAAAATTTTCACGGCTGCGTTCTTTTCTGTAGTTTAATCGCGGTGCTGGGGCCTTTGGGCCCAGTAATTTTAATTATTTAATTTATGAACACCCAGGTGCACAACCTGGGGACCTAATCTAATCAATATGTGTGTGAAGTTTAATGTTTGTAACTGTTTCCATTTTGGAGTTATGGCTGGAACACACACACACACACACACACACACACACACGTCCTGTTATTATTATTATAGATATAAGTTATATATACATATAATGCGCCTCGGTGGTGTAGTGGTTAGCGTCGCTGACTACGAATCCATCGGCCCCGGGATCGAGACCCTGGTGATGGCAGGCGGCGCCTTCCACACAATAAAGAAAGTACAGGGTGTCCCGTAAGTCTGGACCCATAGGGAAAAATAATAAAATTACAAAATAGTCCAAAAATTTATTTATAATATTTTTTTTATTATTTTTATTATTATTTTTATTATTTTTTTTTATGATCTTACTCCGCTGGAGTTTTATTTGTGGGGCCACTTGAAAGCCAAAGTGTACGAGGTCAAACTTCAGAACATTTTCCACCTTAAAGCACGCATTGTGGAGGCGTGTCAAGAAATTTCTGCGACTGTGATTCAGAAAGTGCTGTCGCAGTGGAGATTACGTCTTCAACTATGTGTGCGACACAACGGCGGACACTTTGAACAAATTATGTAATAAATTTTTGGACTATTTTGTAATTTTATTATTTTTCCCTATGGGTCCAGACTTACGGGACACCCTGTAGTTGGTAAATAAATGAGTACCCTGGGTAGCCTTGTGGTTAAGACGCTGGGCTACTGGTGGGGCGTGGTTCGGATTCCACGTTAAACTGTAGGTCTAAGGTGGAGTGAAAAGCTTGGCCTTCGTCAGAATGAACAATTCGGGCGGAAGCAAACCAAAGGTTATATATATATACATATATACACACACTCGTACATATTTTTCTTTTAAATTTCTTACCTTATTTCTTTTTTTTTATTTCTTGTACCAAGAGTGGTATAATAAGTAGTATAAAACTCAGTACATGAACGGCACATCATTACTTAGAAGTAGCATGCAGGTTTCATCATTTGACTTCATCAGCCAAACTTTAAAAAAAAAAAGCTTTTGGGTGATACAACTCTTTTGGCCAAAACTGTATTTTTGTATGTCGGAGATTATGGAACAAATTATTAACTTCTTCAATTTATTCCAGAAATTTTAATACTATTTTCATAACTGAGACCAACACTAAATAAGGGTTTGACTCCGCACTCCTCCGGCTGCAGACCCACCGCTCTTTTAGTGGCTGTGTATTCGTCAATCTCCTTAGCAAACACCAAATCTACCAACCCCAAAAAACTGATTTCAAAGATGTTTTTTAAATCACCGAACTAAATTAACTTCATAACTGTTCGTTGTACAACTATTTTAAATGTTTAAGTGTTTAAATGATGGGATTAACTTGCTAATGGGACCGCGAAGTGATAGGGTAGATATTTGGAGTAGCCAGCCACTGCCAAGGATATGGTTTCAATGGTTTATGTACTTTATCATGCACCTCGCGCGGTCCAATTAGCGAGGTTAATCCCATCAACTAACTATTATATGATGGTTAAGTTTGTCTCTACGTTTTTACATTTTATATATATATATATATATATATATGATGAATAAAACCACGAAGGAAAGGAAACACAAAAAGGTGCTCAAGCGCTTTCCTGCGTGGTTTTATTCATCATAAATATTTTTCACGTGTTACCTTCGTGAAATAATTTTCATATATATATATATATATATTATATATATATATATACATATACACTGCATATTGTGTACGAATTTCGTGCGTTTAAACCTCATCGTACGGAGGTCAGGCTCCTGATCCTGCCTTTAGAATTGGGATGGTGAAGGAGAGACTTACTTCTTTTGAGTTCGCCATTTCATATAACCAGTCACGTTAGACACAAAGAAAGAGAGATTCTCAAGTGATGTAACTCTTTTGGCCAAAAGTGAGTTGCATCATTTTAGAATTTTTTAAGTTTAGCTGATAAATTCAAATGAAACTTTCTCTGCTCTGCTACTTCTGAGTATTGCTATACCGTTCATGCATTGAATTTCAAACCACTTTGTAGTTTAAATATACTTATTAAGAAACTGCAAAAAAAAAAAAAAATAAAAAAAATAAAATAATGACATTACATCTAATATAGCAAATGATAATTGTACCAAATTTTCTGAGGAAGTTCACAAATCTTGACAAGTGTTACTAAATTCATTATTAGTATCCAAATTACATCATTAACATAGGTAATATCTGTTGATACTTTTCTCATTGCAAAAATTTATAAGGTGATGTAATTCTTTTGTCTAAGTATATATATATATATATATATATATATAATATTATATATATATATATATATATATATACTGTAGAATGCTATTCATATGGTGAAAAATCATAGTTGAAATGTTTCAAGCCTACTGTAACATTAAACATAATATTTTAAATCAAGCAATTCCAAACTGTAGAAAACAAATCTTTGTATAGTTAAGATCAATGCGAAAAGCGCTTCTCCATTCGAGTGAATCCGACTACAAATCATCGAGGCTTTTTATTAGAAGCCAAAGCCTTCGAACAGAAGGAAGAAATGGCACACAATAATTATGTTATATTTTCACGCTCGCTTCCCTCACTCGCTGTCACTAAATGATGACGAACGAATGTTAATCTGGTTTTCGTGAAGGGTGTGTCTAAATGAAGGCAAAACAATGGCGGAGAAATGGAGGAACAACGAAATAGTCTAACAATCACTGCATCAGGGAGAGATATACATAAAGAGAGAGATTAAGGCTCAGACGGGAAAGGGGTGGGAGAGAAAGTTCTCATCTTCCATGGATACGCCTATTTAGGCCTCATTTAGGTTCATACACGATTTCTCGGTAAAAGGCATTTAAAAATGTGAAAATTTGGATCACACATTTGACAAATTTTCACCCAGTCCTCTGTATATGAAATGAATTTCACACTTAAACACGTGAAATGAATGAATGATGCAAATCCACAAGGAAAAAGAAAAAAAGTTATTGCAAGGCCTTTCGTGTATTCAGCAATACACCTTATTCCCTGACGAGGTGTATTGTTGAATACACGAACGAGCTTAGAATAATATTTTCTTTTCCTTATGGGTTTACATGATATATATATATATATACACGCCTAATCAAAAGTGAAGAAGCTTAAAAACTGTATGTTAAATGGTCATACTTTGTAGAAAAAAAAAAAATCAGAATTATAATTATTACAGAAAATAGTGACAAACTAATTTGTATTAAATGACATTAAGGTTTTGAAGCTAAACTGTTATTTAACTTCTGAAATATCTAAAGTTGTTCTGTAGTCATTGAATGAATATTTCCATTTCAAAATGTTGACCAATTCCAGGAAACACAGTTGGTTTGCGTGTTTGGTGGAGTCGATATTTAAAATTTAAAATTATGGAAATTTAAGGGTCAAGGTGGTTGTCTGTCTGCTATAGCGGATTTATATATGGTTTGTTCAAGGGGTGATATGCTGTCCAGCTTCATCCTCCGCGTTGCTGTCTACCCTACCCGTAGTCTTAACTAGTGGCAAGTAATACCATGCAGCACAGTCCGCCTGGCAAAGAACGCATTTTTAGTAGCATAAAACATTAACTTCATTCAACATCTGAAGGCTTGGTTTCGTACAATTACAAAAGAATATTAATACATTTACAGAAAACTTGCTTGATTATCACCTTCAACACGCATTCAACAACATAAAACCAGATAGAAAGTTCGAGTACACTTTCCTCATACTTAAGAAAGATAAGGCATAATTACATCCTATTAAACCAGATAGAAAGTTCGAGTACACTTTCCTCATACTTAAGAAAGATAAGGCATAATTACATCCTATTAAACCAGATAGAAAGTTCGAGTACACTTTCCTCATACTTAAGAAAGATAATGCATAATTACATCCTACAGTATTTGAAGAACCTTTCTTTCAGTGACATCCAGAATATGGGTTTTATCTCAAGGAAGAATAGTTTGAAAATGATAAAAGTACTGTACGGAATTCATGGATGATGAAGTGTTAGGCATCAAAAATTTAGGAACAACAAACAGTATAATGTACATGGTGTGTGTGTGTGTGGAGCTTCGAGAATATACAGTATATACCTTAACTTCATTTACCATATTTTGCTTTAGCCCAATTGTTCATCTTGCTGAAGGTAAATCTTTTCGCCCCACCGTAGACCTACAGCTTAAAGCGGAATCCCAACTACGACGCACCAAGAAAGTCATAAGTTACAAAGTTCTCACTCAGACTCGATTTCACTACCTCCCGATCGCCAGCCCAGCGTTTTAAACCACTTAACTAACCAGGCGGATATATATATATATATATATATATATATATATATATATATATGAGTATACAGTATATATTTAATCAGTGATGCATTCGTAGTTTAAGTGGAAGTATGAAGAGTTAAACATCTTTTTACATAGAGCACCATTCCGCCCATACGCCCATTTCAAGATATTTCAGCATCAATGCCCTGTGTTAGTCTAGTCCAGGGGTAGCGAACCTGTTTGCAGTCGCGTGCCATAAAAAACATGTAAACCATAAAAAAATTCGCGTTCCCACCAAAGTTTATATATATTACATCAAATTATAAACATTAACTCTATTATTTTATACTCATATTTTGGATAACAATTTCGATGCTTAGGCGTGCCAGGCAAATTTGATCGCGTGCCATAGGTTCGCCACCACTGGTCTAGTCCAAAGAACATCCATATCTGTATTCAACTTATTTCAATTTTCGTTCGTTTGTATTGCAGACACCCCCAGTTATTATCAGTGTCTGGTGCATGATTCTTCAGGAGCAAGATGCCCCGCAAGTTTGTGTTTCCTCCCCAAAGCAGCACAAATTTACCTACATCAATCAGTCACACTCATACTACCATATATATATATATATTATATATATATAATATATATATATATATATATATATATATATATATAAGCAAACAACCATAGGGAAAAGGAAAAAGAAACACGAAATCCGAGCACTTTCGTGATATATTCACATCGTCAGGGACAAGAAATTTCTTGTCCCTGAAGATGTGAATATATCACGAAAGCGCTCGGATTTCGTGTTTCTTTTTCCTTTTCCCTGTGGTTGTTTGCTTATTAATAAGATCACGTGTTATTCTGTGATGTGATTTTACTGCATATATATATTTTTTTTTTTAAAGTTCGGGAAGAACCGATTCGCCTCTATTTAAAAGGGCATATCTCAGCGGAAAAACAAAGAAAAAGTGAGAGGAAAGACAGAGGAAAAAGAAAGGGTGGAGGGGACAGTCGAAGTGGAAAAAGACCAAGGATGACAAGGACTGCAGGGTCGAGCCCCATCATCCTTGGGTGCTAGGGCCGGGAGGGCGCACGTGAAACCTCCAGGAACAAGCACGTACAAACGAGCACAAAGAGCACTCAAGAGCACGAGCTTAGAACCCCCTTGCGGGATATATATATATATATATATATATATATATATATATATATATAAGGCCGGGTCGAAATTTTATATTGAAAAGGTACATATTGTGAGGGGTTTGAATGGAACACAGGAACCCCCTCATAAATTATTTTCAATGTTTAAAGCCTCCTACTTCTGGCACAATTTTTCACTTTTTGACTTATATTGAAGAATATTCCATTTATACGAGACTTACTCTACATTCAGGTTTTTTGATGACATAAATCTTTATTAACGTATAATATTTTATTTAATAATGTACAGTATTAGGAAAATTAATTAAGTACAACAATATATTCAGAAGCAAAAATTAGAGGCATAATAAATGTGGTAAAATTCAATTCACTTTTTCATTGTTCCTTATCACATCAAAAGGGAAGAAATTTTCAATATCATTAGGAAATTTTATTTCATATGTTTCTTACTCATTCTATTGGGCCTTCCATTCAAACTTGGGCAGTTTTCACCTCGATTCTAATGAGTTTAAGATAAACTTTTGACGGTTGTCATATCCTATTCTTTCCTGACATGCCTTTGTTACTAGGTTCACTGCCCTTTCCACACTTTGACTGTGGCATGGAAAGAAGCTATCTCCAGGGGCTTACATCGAGCCTGTAGTAGCTCATCGTTGCTAAAATTGTTTAGCAGCGGTGGAGGAGTAATGATATCTTTTTGCCAATCGATCATCTCGGTGTAGTCAGTAGATTGGAAATTGAGGGTTTGAGGCAACTCAAAGTTTCTGGTACCTGAAAATCCTATTCTTGAAAGGATAATTTCCTGAACCACCCTGGAGCATAGAACTGCATAATAATCTTGACTATATCTTGAAGGTTTTTATCGGGATTTGGTGTTGAGATATAAATCGAAGGACCATGCTGGCTAAAGTTAGCCAGCGAGCATGGTGAAGGGTACCTGGGGATCGAGTGGACAGATCTTGAGAAGTGTCTCCAGTTTGCACTGCCAGATACATGTCATAAAGATATCTTTGATCACTGCTTAGCTCCTTCACAACATTTGCTGGAATTTCTTTACTGTTTCCCTTTACGCGAGAATATTTGACTATCTCCAATTTTGTTAAATCTGTTTTCAGCTTATTCCCAATCGAACCCACAAAAGTATTTGTACCTGTTGTTTTACCATCAATGGCTTTGTAGACGTGCATAAAAGGCAGCTCATTCAAATGCAAGCGGCACACCAACCACTGCACTGGTCTGTTAAGATGAATTTCAACCAGTTTTATGGCTCCACCAATTTTTCCTGTATTTACAGGAGTACCATCACACGGTAAGGCTTTGATAGTATCTGTGCTGTTCGAGTCTGTAATAATAGTTATCAACTTTTCTGCTATGCAGCGAGCAGTTCCATTATCTGGTGTGACATGGTCTACATCAGTGATGGCGAACCTTTTTATCCAAGTGTGCCAAAATTCGTGTTTTTTAAATAATGATATTGTTGGCGTGTCACTTGCATACATGCATTTTAAATTTAACTACAAAATCATAGATAGCTGACTTATTAATCGAAAGTACTAGGGCGTAGACGATTTATTGCAGTTTTTCATCAGATTACCAAACATTTTCAAAATCCATCGCGTGTCATAGGTTCGCCATCACTGGTCTACATAGATGCTCCTAGGTTCTTTCACAATAACATAGTGTTCTTCTTTTATCTTTCCACTTTTAGTTAATATGTTATCTTTCCTTCCATCTTCAGATTTTCGGATTTAGACCTAAAAGTATTTGTTTCACCCATGCGATTTCTTTCTCTTTCTAATTTCTTTGTCAAGCATGATGGTGTGGTTAAGGATCCCCATATCTTTTAAAGCTGCATTGACTATTGCAGCTGCAGCTCTACAACTTACACGATAACGATCTGCTGTTAATGCTAGGTTTTTATAGGAGTGCCTGTTCTGAATATTCTCAGTCAATTCTAAATCGGCCTCATAATCTCATAAAACATTGGTGGCTTCAGTCACTTCTTCTTGTGCTTTTAGTTGACGGTTTTGTGCTTCTTGGGCTCTTGCTAAAGATCGCTTCTTTGTTGAACTAGCTATGCGATCAATTGGTCCTAACTGATTTTTTTCTTTGTTTTTGACCCACAAAAGACTCCCATTCTGCCATTGGTATTTTATCCTTACACCTACAAGATTTCCTATCATTCCCTTATCATAGCATTCACAAGAAGATATATCAAACATTTCATCATACTGAGCTACTTTTAAGGCAAAACTTTCATTTCTTCGATGTAACGGCACCTTGTTCAATTTTGAGGCTTCTTATATCAGTCGACTGACTTTAAGATAGATACCTTTGGTGTTAATCGTAGGAAAAGAAAATTTCATCCAAATGTCTTCAATATCTTTTACAACAACCATGTAACAATCATTAGCAGTTGCTGATCCTTTTGATTTAGTTTCTTCACGATGGCGCACAAAAAGGTAGTGTCTCACAACATCTACTTTTGAAGGAGTCATGGCTGCTGGGAATTCCGTAAGATATCCAAAGGCTGCATTTGAGGACTTGCTTCTAGTAGTCATAGCTTATATTCAGAAGTAAAATCAAATTATATGTAATTTATAATTTATAATAATTCAAATTATAATTAAAGCAAATGCAAATTATTTCTATTTATCTGAAAAATTATTTCTATTTATCTGAAACATAAATATCAAGCATTAAACAAACAACTTATCGTGTAACATATAACACATTAATTAAACATATGCAAATATGAAGGTAAAAAGAAGGAGGGGCATGTGATAGGGGTAGTAGGGTAGCACATGCTTGATTTTTTAATATTTTGTTAGTGATTATAAAAACCTTCTCACATAGTGTACTTTTAAGAAATAACACTTTTTCCCATTTAAATATATATAAATATGAGGGTAAAAGAGGGGGGGGGTATGTGCTAGGGGTAGCAGGGGTAGCACATGCTTGATATTTTAATATTTTGTTAAGATGATAAAACGAAACTTCTCACATGGGGTACTTTTTAAGAAATAAAAAATTTCCCATTTTCGACCCGGCCTAATATATATATATACACAGTGTTGGGCGCATTGCTTTTTTAAAGTAACAGCGTTACCGCTACTTGCAACTGGAAAAGTAATGCGTTACAGTTACCGTTACTTTTATAATAAACTAGAAAATATAGTATATCTACATCGCAATTATAAAAGAATTCTGAATATCGAGCAAATATTTAATTAAGGTCAGATATACAGGGTGATTCATAAGTCTGTTACCACAGTAACCTGTGATGTTTTTTTATTTGAGGTTATTTTTACACAATTACACATTGAAAATTAACAGTGGAAATTCTTCCTTTTAAATCATTGAAATTACGACGTTTTGTTGCGTATACCCTATGCCCTATCCTTGACCATACCCCATATTTTCACAAATCAACAATCTGAAACACAGAAAATATTTCATCATTACAGTGGTAACAGACTTATGAATCACCCGATATAATACAATGAAACAATACCTGATTTTAGACTTATTATTGACTAGAATACACTAAAATAAATCGTGAATAAAAAATTACAAAATGCCTAAAGGATTAATGGATTATTCATATAAGAAAAAAAATAGAAATCTTAAAACTATTTTGCTGAATGTCTTTCAGGAAGACATTGTTACATTTCAGAAAAACTAATTTTTCAAAAATGTCCTTTTTTAAGGACAGTGTGTTCACATGTTGAATCACTCAGTGTCACGAGTGTTGTGTTCAAACATGTTTGCACACGTAAATTTAGTGTGAAGCCATTTTTATTCATATACGTTTCCAAGTTGAGCATATAAGAAGGTAACGAGTAACGAATAATGACTGAAAAATGGGATGAAAAGTAACGGCGTTACCAATTTCGTTACAATATAAATAAAATAACGGCGTTACCGTTACAAAATAAGTAACGGCGTTACTCCCAACACTCTATATATATAATATATATATATAATTTTTTTTATTTATTAATTTTAAATTATAGGAATCAGCATGCCATGACAGAAATGATCTATCATTTAAGAAGAGAGATACGCATGAGAAAAAGCTATAAATACATTTGAAATTGTATCCCTCCATTTTATTTCAAATGAACTTCGTCTTTAATAAGATATGATAAAGGACCTACTTTCATTTTTAATGCTACATTTATTTAATTCTTTATATATATATATATATATAAAGAGAAAATCGCAATAAACGCGGGGACTTATAAGGTAACCAACAGTCCAGGTTGAAATATTGTTGGACTCTTTGTTACCTGCAGTAACAGAACTATCTATATATATATATATATATATATATATATATATATATACTTTTAAACCTTCGACAACTCTGCGATTAAAGTCTTCATCACACGAAAGTGAGGCACCTCAGGCTCATGTAGTGCTGCCTCATCAGTTGGCTTGGTGGCGGAGAGTTGCTTTCTTGAACTCTCCATATCACGAAGTCCGACATCCCTGGCTCATCTGTGTTTGACCCAGTGATGTAGTCGAGACTACCATGGCCGAGACCGAGACCAGAAAAAAAAAGTCTCGAGACCGGTCTCCAGTCCTACATCACTGGTTTGCCCTCACCGAGTGTCTGGTTTCCCCCTTCAGGTTATCTACATCGATACCATGCAGTAATGTTCTTAATTTCTTTTGGTGAATATAGCACAATTGGTCGATGGACTGATAAGGCATCGTTGATATCAATTATATCAACCACGTATCAACAATCGATCGGCCAGCCGTGCTATTATAGTGAGTAGTTTTGGCCCTCTAACGACAAAGCTATTTTTGTTCATTGTTGAGGGTGTTCATTGTCTATATAGCCTTTAGTTTAGGAACATTTTACAGGGTGTCCCATAAGTCCCTTTATCCCTGAATTTTTTTCCTACTAGAATAGGGTAAAGGAACTTATGGGAGTCCCTGTACATTCTGCCTTCGCTGTTTTCCAGGGTTGTTTGGGATGTCAAAGGGTTCTTTTCGAGATTTGGAATCGATTTCTCAATTATTTTCCAACGAATACAGATTTAATTTGCGTAATCTTTCCCGGTAGTTTAGTTCTTTAAGTCCATTGAGTTTCTTCTTATAAAGAGAAATTAAAACAGAATATTCCACCTTTGGTAACGATTACTTCTCAGACTCTATTCAGTTATTACTTTAGCTTTGTTTATTGCTATATTATTGTGCGTTTCAAGTTTCGCATCGTCTTTCATTCCTATAACCTATGCTTTGAGTTTCTATGAATTTCCAAGCTATCAGTTTGGGGCATATATATTGTAGTAGCCCATAGTGCTTCTTTGCTCTGTACTTTAAGAGTTGAAAATTTTGAGGGTTAGAATCTTATTGATGCCGTCTGACCATTTGTATATTTATTCTATTTGTATTTGTTTGTCGACTCTAGGCCTATATCCCCTGGCTTTTGATTTGTGCTCTTTCTGAAGTACTTCGTTATCCATATCATTTAACCCTTTCTGTCTCAAATTATTGTTTCGAGTTTAAAAAAAAATTTAACACTTAAATGTTAAAAATAGGTATGGAAACATAAACGAAACTTTGTTTAGAAATTTATTTAATTAATTACACTAAAATTATATGATTCCATTGACACTATCACGTAATAGGAGACACTAACATAACTTTGGTACTTTGAATGAAACAAATAAAAGCAATATATGTCATTTGCTAAACGTAACGGTAGACCATACTACTTCGAATGGAATGCATTAAAACAGTTTTTGTCCTTTGTTAAACATAATGGTACATTGGTACATCACACTTTCTGCATTTTAGACGAGAGTAGCCTTTCATGCAGTTTCTGCATCTCTTTTTGGGTTCTAAATGCTCAGGCCAATGTCCAAAAACCTGCCAGATATTGCTATACAGTTAATTTTTATATTCAAATGCCATAAGGCATCGTTGAAGCTAATCTGAGGAAATTACACTCTTTGTTGATGATGCCATATGGAATAGCTGGGACAGAAAGGGTTAACACGTATGCATACGAAGAACGGCTTAGTAGGTACTGTTCTTCATGGTACTAAGCTACGTACCTCTGATTCTGATAATGATATTCCTCGAATTGTAACCACTAGCTGACGCACTCTAAATTGTGTATTCACTTACCTATTTTACCTGCTATACCTATGTCTTTCAGCCTTAACTATTATTCCATGATCACACTTGTCAAATTCCTTCTCAGGGTGTACTATATATATTGTGTGTGTGTGTGTGTGTGTGTGTGTGTGTGAGTGATATGTACGTATAATTTTCAGGTCGTATTAATTTGTAAAAGTTAGAATGAATTTTGTTGTAAATAAAATCAGAAAGTTTTAATTTCTTTTTAAATGTTGTTGAATATCAACAGTTGCTCAAAAAGTTTTCAGAGCTTTTTTTGTTTGTTTATTTTAGGATGTGATGAATATTTGAAATACAACTTTTGTATGAAAAAAAAAGGTGAAAATTATCTATACTTAATATATATACACATTGGATATTTAGGGATGAATTAACTCTGTTGAGTGGTATTGTTAAACACCGGGAAATGTGCTGTTGTTTTTGTTGTCGTCGTCCTAACCTTGTAAATATTTTGTAGTTTCTTAACGCAATGGACTTTTCTTTAAAAAAGATTTTCCATAAAGCGAGCTCGAATATTGCATGACACACGTAACTCCTCACGCTAGATACTGGAATTGATCTTCATTGTTTTGTTGGTACAGTTGAAAGCGGCCCTGCATGTTCTCAATGGTGAATCCGAATGATCGTGATGCTGAGCTGCAACTTTTTTATTGTATGAGAGCTGTTGTCATACACGATAAATTTCATGAATATGTTGAGCGACATTGAACTTACACAGGGGTTAATTCCGGAAAGACTATCCAAGATGTCGTCGCGTATCAAAGAGGAGCATAACCCATATTCAATAATTTCTCGGTGACCGGATCATTTCGAAAGATCTTTGACTACGCGCTTTTCTTGATTCATCATTACATTTTTTCTTTAATGCACGATACAATAGGCCTCATTCGTCTGGCATGAGCGATGTGCCAGTTTCTGCCCCTCCTAACTCAATTATTAATACCCATGTAAAATTAAGATCATAATAAACAATGGAGATAGCTATGAACCAATATTTTTTTTATTATATAATAACATATATTATATGCATTTGGCTCTGCAGCCTTAATTATCTGGAGGAGGAGGAGGTTGAACATCAAATTACAACAATCTCCGTGCATACAGAGCTACGTCAGTTGCACAATTATCGCTGAATCTGTTCTCTGCTTTTGGTTTTCGCTGTATTAGGCTTCTTCCAATATATATATATATATATATATATATATAACTTGTCCCAAAACAAATAAAAAATTTCAATCTCAATTTTCAATTTCATTTTCAATTTTTATTGGTTTATGCTTAATATATAGACGTACAATAGGTGCAAAAGAAAATAATATATACTAACATACATATATACACATATGATAATGAGACATTTAATAATAATCACTAAAATTGGACGACGTTTCGCGTCGTCAACTAACAGTAACCCTTTCACAAGTCCTAATTAAGAAGAGACCGGCCAAATTTTTATGATGTTACTAAATAAACAAAAAATGAAAAGAGCTCGAGTGCTAGACAGTTCATGAACAAAGGAAGGTAGAAGAATTCATTTCCAGTTGCCGGAAGTACGATACGTATTGAAAAGAAATAATAATAATAATAATGCAACCCCAGTAGCCAAAGGAACGATATAAAATCAGTACAGTTGTAGAAAACAAAGGAAACTAAAAAGAACCCAGTAACTTTTTACTAAATTGTTCATTGTTGGTGTTAGTCGTTCAGAATCCAAAGGACAAATTAAAATTTGGTAGGGGAAAAAAAAATGATAAACGGCAACTCCATAAATTTTTCATTAACTTTTTCTTGAACACGTGCAGAAATTTTGATGAATTTCGGTTCATGCGATGATCAGAGAGATGACTAAATATCACATTATTAGTAGTTTTATTAGTAGTCGCAATATATATATATATATATATATATATATATATATATATATATATATATGGGGATGGGACGATTCATCGCCGCCGACTCATCTCCAGCCGACTCATCTCCAGCCGACTCATCTCCAGCCGACTCATCTCCAGCCGACTCATCTCCTTTTTATCAGAAGTAGAAAACCATGGTTGTTTTTTACTAACAAAAAGCACCAATTTTTTAATGAAATATATATACCAAACAAATTTTTAATAAAAAAATGTGGGGGGCAATACGGAACTGCAGCCAAAATTTCTAATGATCTGAAAAAAAAGAGGAAAGATTTTAGGTTTGGTTAGGTTAGCTACGAAAAACAAAATAAAACGGAAAATGCCCGGTTAGGTTAATTGAATGCCCGGTTAGGTTAATTGAATGCCCTTGATGATTGGTTAGGTTAGGTTAGGTTAGGTTAGGTTGTGATATTTTCGTTAGTTTAAACGAAAATGACGAGAGCAAAAATACATAATAAACAGTTTGGTAGTCCCGCTAATACGTAAGTACCCTCTCAAAAGACCACAGACTGGGAGGAGCATTCACCACCTGAGCAAGCAGACTATTCCAGGAGTCTACTGTTTGGTAATTATAAGGCATCTATAAATGTATATATAATGTGTATATATAAAGCTGGAGATTGGTTGGCTGGAGTTGAGTCGGCGGTGATGAATCATACCCTACCCTATATATATATATATATATATATATATATATATTATATATATATATATATATATATATATATATATGCGCGCTATCACACGCGAAATTGTATAGAGATTTCAAAGTTTCACCTACATAGGAGGGCAACAGTCAAGGCAAGGTACTCTATAAATACTACCCTCTACAGTCTACATTATATTCGAAGGTGAGAGAGTTCTTTTTTAAAATATTTTCCAAACGACTTTTGTACAATTTCGGGAAAATATTCGCCTAGAAATATAACATCTCAAAAAGCATAAAAAATTACTAACTGAAAATATTATTTTTTTTCTTTGGATATTTTATTCATTTTGGGGAGAGTAATAAAATTTCAAAAACAAAATCCAGTCTTTACTGATTAATACATTTTTATACTTTCTTGAAAAAATGATGCTACTACGGATTTTCCTTTCAAAATTCTACGTTATAACCAAATTATCATTATTGAAGACCTTGAGAGGATATTTAAGTTTTTCATGGCAATACTAAAGAGACCCCGAGCATCCTTACGCCTAGTTAAAAAAAAAAAAAAGAACATGCCATATGAAAAGCCAAATTAACAGAGTCACCTGGATAAACAAGGTCATGAAAGCCACCGAAAATACACGCATTTTCATCATCAAGGAATTAGGCTTACAAATTCAAAAAGTCCTCAAAAAGGAGAAAATGATGAAAGATTTAATTAATATATAAGAATAAATTATGTAAGGAGAACTAGCGTTGGTGAGCTTCGTGTATACCGAAAGCTTCATCCGAGAATTCCGTCTAAAAACTCGAACGTCGAGGCAAGGCAAAGAAAGAGCCATCCTCCTTTATTTCGTAAGTAAAGTTTATTTTACGAGGACGTGAGTTTAAATAATAATAAATCGATCCAAATCAAGACCAGAGGAACGAGCAGTAAATACATTATCAACGTAACGAAAGGATAATGGATAAAGATAAGGATATTGGAAAGAAATAAGAAAAATAAGTCTACTTCTAAAAGAAATATGAATCGAGTCAAATTGCTTGCAGCGGGTTCGTCACTGCATCCCTCTCCCTACTTTTCGAACTTGGTTTGGAACAGTTATGGCTGGATTCAACACAGAGTTAAATATATTTTTTTTTATTTATTTATTTATTATTATTTTTTGTTTTGGTGTTTTGCACCCGTTTATGTCATTATATAATCTTTGTATGGGAACAGTGTCTCTGATTTACTCAGTGAGTAACGCCGTTTCCCTATAAGCAAAGTGAAGACACTTAGGTCGGGACTTCGACTCCCGATGGTGCTGGTTAATACTAATCCAAGAGTTAACGCAGTGGGCCGCATTAGTTTGGTTTGAGCACTGTGCCAATTTCTGGCCCTCCTGACTAATTATTACTAATTCTCTTATAACTTATGGGATCCCTTTAAAAATATGTAATTATATATAGCCATTTGAATAGTTTTTCAGTGCAAAACATCATGTTTACATATTTACTCATATAAACTCTAAATTTGGTTGGATGGGTGACCCTCCTCCGCGTCCAGATGATGTAGTGACCCGTGGTTCGAATCCCACGTAAAGTTCTATCTATGTATGTCCTCTTCGTCATATGACCATTGCCGTTAGGAAGAAGGTTAAACAATTACAAAGGCAAATGTTTATGTGTAATTATGTTCGTGGCACATTCAGTGTGTCTACTGCAATTCCATTATGTTATGCATACGCATATACAAAGTCACATCAGAATCAATGATAAAATATGTTAAAAAATTATGGATGTACTTTAGGTGCTAAGAATGTAATTAGACAAAAATGCTATACGTATTACTTAAAGTAGTCCTAAAGTACCAAATTTAGAGTGTACATGAAAACTAAAGTGAAAAGAAAGAAATTTAAATTTAGACAGATCTCACATCAGCAGAAGAAAGGAAACAGGCTGGAATTCAAATAAAATTTTTACTGAAAAGAAGTAGTAGAAAGTGGTATAAGTATAAAGTAGTAGACAGTAGTACTAGTATATCTACCGTTCACGTCTTTACATAACTGCAGTTTTACTGGTACTGAGGGGCAAATGCGTTGGCATAATTCATTTTGACAAGCTCCGCATTGTGACAACAGTAACATCCTTGGTGTTGGAAGAATCCGAGGTTTCACCGTATACAGTGGCCTTGATTGTACCCCATAAGAAAAAGCAGTCCATTGGAATATTATTGTAATTTTGTAATCCTGAAGGTCCTAATTTGGAGTCTTCCCTAATGGTTTAGATTGGATTGAATCATGTGGCTATAAATTACTTGCAGAAAAATTTGTTTCAATTTTAGATTCATTTTTATTTACAGACTCTAAAAAAACATTTTCTTATTCAAAGTTTAGAAAATTCCTTTTTAAAATTTGAAAATGGGAATATTAATTTCTACGAGATGGTTTTTATCTGTAATAAGATAAAACTTTAGAATAATTTTCCTTAAATAATAAAAACAACTCTCTCTCTCTCTCTCTCTCTCTCTCTCTCTCTCTCTCTCTCTAACCATTTTTAACCATAAATAAGAAAGTTCCAAGGAAAAAAATTATTGACAATTAAAAATCATTTTTTATGAGTGAATTACAGTTATTAAGAGAAGACACACACACACCACACACGCGCGCGCGCGTTGCGTTCGTATTTTGTTTTACTGTATCCAATCTGACTTGATGGGAATATTGTAAGATTTTGCTATTAAAATTCGCTTAAACGTTTATAAATAAATGGAACGTTTTCTCTTTATCAATTTTATGGCAGGAAATTCAGTTTTAAGTTGTCTGTTGTCTTCAAATCGCTTCCGCGCAGCTCAGCATAAGAGAAGTCAATTTATAAGATAAGAAGAGAGGAGATGCGCGGGATTCGACCCATTAAGTGAACCTTTGCTCATAAAATAGACACACTTACACGCATACATACATATACACACACACACACACCCACTTATACACCCATATATTTACATTCCTTTAACGTCGTTTACAGGAAAAAAAGAGAGTTGTAAACTTGATACAGTTTGAGTATAAAAGAAATTAGTGTCAACAAATCGGAGCAGAGAAGGATTTCAATCAATTGTTTGATTTTGTTGTTTAAAAATGTATTTTGTATTCATGAAAGCTTAGTTAGGAATGATAAAATACTGTTGTAAATAGCTCTTATTTAAAAAGAAATATTATGCGCATACTTTCGGCAGAAAGTATCGGATAGTATCGGATAGTATCGGATACTAACATTTCGGGCAAAAGAAAAATAATCGTGTGTCGAAAATAATTTTGTATCTACGAGTATTTGGATTGAAAATGGATTTTATCTCTTTCTCAGATAGATTTTTTATAGCCAAACTTTTGCCAAATTATGAAATATTTGTTGGTCTAATAACTGTTTAGGTAAAATAAATGAGGTTTTTATTCCAGTGAGGTAATATATATATATATATATATATATATATATATATATGAACGCGAGCATAGTCCCAATATATAAAAGAGGAGATCGCTCCGAGGCCAAAAACTATAGGCCAGTGTCGTTTACATCTCACCTCACTAAACTATCTGAAAAAATAGTTAGAGGGAAAATCTGACTTTCTGGAAACTCAGAAAAAAATTGACCCTTTCATGCCGTATGGTCACACAGTTGACCATCAAATTTTATGAGGTTTTAGTCTTTCTGGAGATATCACATAAGTGTTTTTTTTGTGGCATGAAAAGAAACGAAAATCAGGTATGAAACCAACATGGATTTCGGTGAGGCAGATCATGCCTATCACAACTAATGGAACACTACAACAACATTAGGCTTCGAAGATGCTGATGAACCGGAAATACGACTCGTTGGCGATTCCATTGTTCGAGGGCAGCTCGAGGAATTCTGTGGGAGAAACCCTCGTCGTAGGCGCTGTTACTGCTACCCTGGTGCAAGGGTGGAGGATATAACTAATAGTTTTGACCATTTTACAGACGGTACCACCGAGGACACAACGTATGTTATTCATGTCGGTACTAATAACTAGAGACTTCAAAAAAGTTCGTAAAAATTTTTATGAACTTTTTTGAACTTTTAGTACTTTTACGAACTTTTTGAACTTTTAATAATGTTATGAACTTTAAGTAGTTTTATGCACTTTTTGTAATATTATTATTAATAATATTACAAAAAGTGCATAAAATTACTTTAAAAGTCCAAAATATTAATAATTTATTAATATTTTTGACTTTTAAATAAATTTATTAACTTAAGCATAACCTTATCTAAGTTATCGTACATATAAAGACAAATTAGAAGATGTTCTGAAAAATAATCCTGATTTCGAGGTTCCCTCCAGATGTGCTCAGATTCTGCAAGGAAGAGGAGATTACGATTTTCAGTGCTCTCCAGAGATTGTGTGCGCCTTAAAATTTGCTCCAATAGTTTCAGTCGAAGTTGAGCGATTCTTTTCCTTTTACAAAGATGTAGTTGTGCCAAAGAGACTGAACTTAACTTTCGAGCATATAGAAGAGAATATGATTCTTCAATGGAATAAAGATATTGCTTAACATGTTCAATAACTTCTGTGTTTGTTTAACGAATAAAGTAAAAGTTTTTCTTTGCAGTTTCATAGTTTTTATAATTTTGTATTTTTTTAAATCTAATTTTGTCTTTTAGCAAGTGCAATGAAGAAGTATGCTTTTTGATGTGTAATTCTTGATACCTATAATTGATATGTAATGAATTTATTATGAACTTTTTTGAACTTTTTGGCAAATTTAATGAACTTTTTTGAACTTTCAAGGCATTTTTTATGAACCTTTTTGAAGTCCCTACTAATAACGTTTTAAATTCTAGATCGGAAGAACTGCTGGCTAGGTATAGGGACTTATTAGAGCGACTAAAGGAGAAAACTAATAAGATTGTTTTAACAGGTATACTTCCTCGAATTATCCAACGAAGCTATTTCTACAGCAAAGCGACCTATATTAACAATAACCTAAAGTCTCTTTGCCAACAGGAAGGAGTGCATTTTGCAAATTTTTGGAACAGTTTCTACGGCAGGAGGGACTTGTTCCTCGAAGATGGACTTCATTTAATGACGTTGGAGCTGCGCGTTTAGGAAGACTATTTCATAATACTCTTCTTTTCAGGCTGCCGTAACCGAACGGTCCCAGCGTAAATTCCACAAATTTCCCCTGCGCTCGCGAAGGTGTCGCAATTACAAACAATTTGAAGGTTCTATCCTTAAATGCTCGTAGCCTACGAAATAAAATAAACGAATTTTTTTCTTTAATTGCTTGTAAAGACTATGATTTAATTGCGATAAATGAATCGTGGCTTAGCACTGAAACACGTGACTTTGTAGGGGAGTATCAAATTAAAGGTTATAGACTTTTTGTTAAAAACAGAATAGGTAGGCGAGGAGGCGGTGTTATGTTGTATATCAAAGATAATATTGCGAACGTTATAGAAGTAAAGCACTCAATTCCAGAACCGATAGATTCGACTATAGCAGAACTTAAATTGAACGATTTCAAACTTCTTGTTGCGGTTATATATAGGCCCCCTAATCAAACAGCTGATACGGACGAAGCGTTATATCGTGAACTAAAGAGAATAATCGGTAGTGAGCAGGCTTTAGTTATGGGTGACTTTAATTGCGCCAACGTGAATTACGATACAATGCAGGGAGACGCGGAAGGTAATCGTTTAGTTAATTTTCTCGAGGATAGCTTTCTTATTCAAAAGGTTGGGGAACCTACGAGGTTGGACAGTATTTTAGATTTAGTAATAACTACGGATGATAGGCTAATTACTGATCTTCAAGTAATAGAACCGTTAAGCAATAGCGATCACAATATGGTAGAGTTTGTCCTCTCAGTAAGTCACTCGAAACCAACTAACTCGACTAAAATTCCTAACTTCCAGCACGCAGACTTTAGTAAATTTCGAAATAAATTTCACACGTCAATTGGGAAAACGTAATGGGGAACTCCAACGCAAAACTAATGTGGGAATCGTTCGAAACGGTATTTAGGACTATAAATGAGGAATGTGTACCGTACAAAATTAAGCGTGCGAAAGTAAACAACAAGCCCTTGTGGTTTACTTCTAGAGTAGGAGACATTATAAAGAGTAGAGATAGGGCTTATAGGCTATATAAGTGCGATAAAGACAATTGTTGTTACGAAACAACTACATATCTCTAAGGCGTGAAGCGAAAAGTGTAATAAAAAAGTCCAAGCGCGAATTTGAAATCTCCATAGCTCGTGACGGTAAAGAAAACCCCAAGCGATTCTTTCAATACGTCAATAATAGAAATCCAGTAAAAAGTGTCTTGGGGCCTTTGAAAAATGTAAACGGAGATCTAGTTTCTGAAAACAAGGAAATGGCTACCTTGCTAAACGAATTTTTTACGTCAGTTTTTACTATAGAAGATGTAACGAATATCCCTACGGTCATAGACATAATACCTTTTGATAATGGTAATATTTTGGATAATATCGTGGTTAGTGAAGGGAGGTAATGCGCTATATTGATAAAATGAAAACGCGTAAATCACCGGGGCCGGATTCCATATATCCCATACAACTAAAAGAATTAAAAGATAGCATTGTTGTGCCGCTAACAAAGATTTTTAATGCGTCTATTTCTGAGGGGTGCGTACCAGATAATTTCAAGTTAGCAAACGTAACACCTATCTTTAAGAAAGGCGATAAAGGTGCGGCGGGAAATTATAGGCCAATCAGTTTAACGTCTGTTGTAGGTAAGCTACTGGAATCAATAATTAGGGATCGTATAGTCGAACACTTAGAAGTGCATAAACTAGTTAGAAATACGCAGCACGGTTTTAGGCGAAACAAATCTTGCTTAACTAATCTTTTAGAATTTTTCCAAAGCGTGGTTGACGTTTACGATAGACATCGGGCGGTTGATGTAGTGTATTTAGATTTTCAAAAAGCGTTTGACACCGTGCCGCACAAAAGACTCATTGAAAAAACTAAGGCTCATGGAATCAGGGGTGTAGTAATAAATTGGCTAGAAGAGTGGTTGCGAGGTAGGAAACAGAGGGTGGTCGTTGATGGAGCGGAGTCGTGTTGGGCTAATGTAGCGAGTGGGCGTTCTGTTTTTCTTATATATATTAACGATTTAGATGTCGGCCTAGTCAGTACAGTTTCAAAGTTTGCGGATGACACGAAGCTGGGTGGTAGGGCGATTAATGACGAAGATAGAGGTAAAATCCAGGAAGATCTGAATAAAATCGTTGATTGGTCAGTCACATGGCAAATGAGATTTAACGTTGATAAGTGCAAAATTTTGCATATAGGTTCGCGTAACGGTAATTTTGCGTATAGTATGTCAGGGAAAGATTTAACAAGCGTAGAGCAGGAAAAAGATTTAGGAGTTATAGTCACTGGTGATTTAAAAGTAGCGAAACAAAGTACAGCAGCGGTCAATAAGGCGAACAAAGTGTTAGGTTTTATAGCTCGAAATTTTGAGTACAAATCGCGCGATATTATAGTTCCTCTTTATAAATCATTAGTTAGACCCCATTTGGAGTACGCGTCCAATTTTGGAATCCGCATATGCGCAAAGATATAGACAAAATCGAAAGAGTTCAAAGACGAGCAACTAAGATGATTCCGTCGCTTAGGTCAAAGTCGTACGAGGATAGGCTTAAGGAGTTAAAATTGACAACACTCGAGACTAGGAGGCTAAGGGGTGATCTAATCCAGGTTTTCAAAATTATGAATGGGTTCGATAACGTAGATAGAGATAGCTTTTTCGAAATATCTCAATATAATAGGACTAGAAATAAGAGGTGGTGTAAGTTGACAAGTAGAAGGTTCGAGACAGCAGTTGCCAAAAACTTTTTTACGCATAGAATAGTAAATAGCTGGAATAGTTTGCCGGTAGAAGTAATTAGTAGCACGTCTATAAACATGTTTAAAAATCGATTAGACATATGTTGATAGATTGGGTATAGTTTAAGGTAGTAAAATTAAGGCTTTGTGGTGATAGATCCCACAGCTCAACACAAGTGTTGTGGGATATAGGGAGGCAGCATCTTGGGTTAGGGGATACTCTCTGTCCTTACACACCCCATTTAAAGAGATTCCTCTGCCGAGCGGTGCCCCCCATAGTACTGTGAGGTATTGAAAAACTCATGATCTTCACTTGCCCCACAAACACCTTGAAATGGGAGACCCAAAATGGGTGCACACACATTTCTACATTACTGTACAGTCTTTACAGCCACACCTACACTTTTCCTCCTAAGTATATATATTGTAATGTATATGTAAATTTTGACTTGGTCCGCAATCGATATGGACCGTGACTTATTTTTCGTTGGCAAGGTACTAGTATTGATGGATACCGTAATGAAATTGACTGGATTCTTTGGATCTGATATATTTGCATGTGGTTATAAATAGATATAGAGTGTAACATATTTGTGGATAGTAGTCTATTATGACTTGATCCTCTGGATCCAGAGATTCTATCTTTAGTTTTAAATCGATAATTAATTAGTTTTAAATTGATAATTAATTAGTTTTTGAGTTTTAGTTTGCAAAAATTGGTCGTTGCCAATGTACAGGCAGTTTTACATAAATTTCTTATGTTCTTGTGGTTCGGAACCCACGTAAAATTGTAGGTCCCCTCCGCCACCACGGAGGACATACACAATTACGAACACAGTTAGGTAGACCACCATGAGTGGATCCTAGGGTCTTTGTTGGTAACATTATAACATTATAACATTATAACATTACTGATGCACTTGAAAGTAATGAAAATTATGATGTAAATAATCAGAGGCGTTTTTATAGTGTAGGCAGGGTAGGCTTTGCCTGACCACTAATTTTGTCAAACTTTAGAAGCATAAATATATCAATATAAATTAGCGCAATTGACAAAATCTGTCGATCGCGCTCTCTTAATCCAATATCAGATGATTTCTTTTTTTTCATATTAGCTATTGCAACCTAAAACGCCCAGCCTATCTTGAATGTATAATATAAGTTCAACTAGTGAGGCGGATTTAATATATGCCATATTTAATACGGAGTAAATGTACATATAGTCAGCGCGCGGACTTTCCTACTAAACGATACATTTTGCACGCTTACGCTCATTATCAAGCCATCCCGTGTGAAGAAATATGAGAAACTACGATTTAGGGGGTGCGGTTAAAGGAAGAAGATTGATAGGCGAATGGTGTATGACGTCACAAGGGGGTGTGTGTTTGCGCGAATGTAGATACCTTTATTGAAATTATATATATATATATATATATATATATATATATATATATATATATATATATATATAATATTCTGCCTACTCAATGCACCAGTCCAAGAACCGCCTCTGGATCATGTAATATACATATACTTTGCCAAAGCGTTCGACAAGTGTGACCATGGAATCATAATACATAAACTGAAATATATGGGAATAACAGGAAAAGTAGGGAAGCGGATATATAATTTCTTTAATGAGCGGCGGCAAGTCGTTACAGTACAAGGAGTATCTTCATCAGAATCAGAGGTCCTCAGCTCAGGACCACAAGGAACAGTATTAGCTCCACTACTCTTCATAATCATGCTAACTGACATAGATGAGGACGTTACCAGAGAGAGGACAGTAACATCCTTTGCCAATGACACAAAGATCAGTAGAAACATAAGAAACCCAGAAGATATAGGATTTCTACAAACAGACATGAATAGAATCTACAAGTGGACGGAAGACAACAATATGAAGTTTAACACTGAGAAATTTCAACTGTTACGGTACGGAAAAAGGGAGGACCTAAAATCCATGGAATACTATACCCCAGATGGACAGGAAATTCAGAGAAGTTCTAAGGCAAAAAATTATGACTGATGATACGAAATTTGAAGCAAATAAGATAGCAGTAAACAGAGCAAAGAGAATAACTGGGCAGATACTAAGAACCTTTAAACGAAAGGATAGGAATATAATGATTCCTCTACTGAAAATACTGCTCGGTCCTAACATGCCCATATAAAAATGAAGACATTAAACAGCTGGAAGGGATTCAGAGAAGCTTCACAGCCAAGCTCAATGGGTGCAAAGAACTAAATTATTGGGAAAGGTTACGCGAATTAAACCTATATTCACTGGAAAGGAGAAGAGAGAGATACACCATTATTTACACTTGGAAAATAATGGAGAAACTAGCCCTTAATCTTACTATGAACCCCGTAACTCCCCAAATAACAGTGAAAAGTAGAAAAGGAAGACTGTGTCAGTGTGTCATGTTACTAAATTAAAGGCTAGACAGGGAACATCCCCCTGAAAGAAGATAGTTTTGTGGTGAGAGAACCAAAACTGTTTAATCAGCTGCCCAAAGACCTAAGGAACATGAAGGGAGTTGCAGTGGACATCTTCAAAAGAAGATTAGACGCTTAGTTCAGAACAATCCTCGATGAGCCGTGCGTACCTGGCTATGTGAGGTGGAGAGTACAAGAAATCAACTCACTACTTTACCAGACGAACTCGAGAGGAGGGGCGACAAGCTTGACCTTCGTGAAATGAGGAATCATCGCACATAACATTTGAAAGGTTGAAAGGAAAGGAATGATTCAAACGCTAAATAATATTAAAGATGTTGATTAAATCATTTGAATTTTAATAATACTAAATTCCACTAAAATGCATTTAGAAATGCAAGTAATCTGATTTAACTCTCTCTCTCTCTCTCTCTCTCTCTCTCTCTCTCTCTCTCTCTCTCTCTCTCTCTCTCTTTTCAGTAAATAATATTTTAATTTTTAATGGCGAAAGTGCGCGCGCTGGGTATCGGTGGGGAAATAGGTAGGTGGATTGAAAACTGGCTGAGGAATAGGCGGCAGAGGGTGGTAATTAAAGGGGCTAGTTCGGGTTGGGCCTCGGTCACTAGTGGGGTTCCTCAGGGTTCCGTTTTGGGGCCACTGTTGTTTACCATTTACATAAATGATATCGACGGTGGCATCGTCAGTCGGATCGCCAAATTCGCTGATGACACCAAGCTTGGGGCCAATGTTGGGACGCCCGAAGCGATCGAGGAACTGCGTGCGGACCTGGGTAGGATAGGAGAATGGTCCGAAAAATGGCAAATGCCGTTTAACTTGGGTAAATGCAAAGTGATGCACATTGGCTACGCCAATCCCAAGTCGGACTACTCGATGTTGGGCAGTAATATCGAGGTGACTGATTTAGAAAAGGACTTGGGTGTGCTAATTAGCAGCGACCTTAAGTTTACGAAACAGTGTGTAGAGGTGGAAAAGAAAGCCCAGAAACTATTGGGTTATATCAGGAGGCAATTTCAGTTTCGGAACAAGGTGATTGTGCTCTCACTGTACAATTCCCTTGTTCGGCCGTACCTGGAGTATGCTGTGCAGTTCTGGTCGCCCACCCTCAGGAAAGATATTGAGAGGCTGGAGCGAGTGCAGGCGAGGGCCACAAAGTTGATCCCTTCCGTTAGGCATATGGGCTACAATCGACGGTTACGCGCCCTGAACTTGTTTTCGCTTGAAACTCGGAGGCTGCGCGGTCAACTGATCGAGGTTTTCAAGCTCTTACGAGGGTTCAACGATGTCGATTTTAGAAGTATGTTTAGTTTAAATGATAACCCAACTCGCAACAATGGTTGGAAGTTGGATTTGAAACGGTTTAGGACTAGTGTGTGTGGGAATTACGTTACGTATAAGATCTGTGACACATGGAACAGGTTACCTTCGGAAGTTGTGAACAGTTCCTCTGTGGATCAGTTCAAGAAAAGGTTAGACGAAATCTTGCACACTATTTGAGTGTGTAAAGACATTTAGGACCTCAGTCTGCGGAAATTTCTTTTCCTATAAAATAGTTAATATCTGGAACCAACTTCCCTCAGGGTTGTTTCCAGTCAAAGTGTAAATCTGTTTAAAAATAGGCTAGACAAAGTACTGAACACAATCATAGTTTAAGATTAAAACCTCAGAAAACTCTGCAGGAGGTCACTTGCTCGGTCTCTGTGAGCAAGCTAAATATAGAGCTATTTATATATTCTCCACTTTCCTGTAAAATTTCCTTGGCTACTTTTCCAGGGTCAAGGTATTTTCTTCAACCTTTTTCCGTACCTGCCTCTGGCAGGGAGGGAGCGGAGGGTGGGGAGAGAGCCTTCTACTTTTCTATCCAGTTTTCTACTACTGCTAGGATAGTTGAAAGACAAAATTTTCCCTGGCACCCGTTGCCATTGGTACCTCCTCGGTATGGGCCGCAAGGCCTTTTGAGGTACTTCTTTTCCTTGTAACTCCTTGTAACTCTCTCTCTCTCTCTCTCTCTCTCTCTCTCTCTCTTTTCAGTAAATAATATTTTAATTTTTATCGTAAACAATTTTTCATTTTCGCATCTGATTTAACATTCTAATTTTGTGTTTTTCTTTGATAGAACAAATTACGAAATTAGACTATTGATCGAGTATTAATGAGCACTTGAAGGGCTGTGTTTTTATGGTGAATATTCCAAGGATGTGTTGTGCCCAATGAACCCCAAGTTAATTGGGAATTAAATTGGTGTGTGTGTGTATATATATATATATATGTGTGTATATATATATATATATATATATATATATATATATATATCCGTCTCAAGTCGCACACACCATTGGCTAATGTAGCTTCATTCAATTTAATTATTTTAAGATAGCTTTTTTGATTAACTGTACATATTATTAATTTTATTATTCGAACATTATCGAACATATATTGTAATTAAACATCACTTAAACCATTTCAAATCGTAAACCTCATAAATATGAATAAAGCCAATGGTGCGCGACTTCTGAGACACTATATATATATTACTTCTGTATAGACTTCGTTAACAGCTGTTATAAACATTAAAAGTTGCCAGCGTACGTAGGTCAATGGGCAACAACACCATTTCGCTGAGGTCATGGGCTCGAAACACTTAAGAATTAAAAAATAAAGCTTGATTAACTTCCAAAGGTTCGCTGTACAAAAATAACGTTTCGGTCTACAAAGCTTGCAACGTCTTCTTTTATCTTCAATTCCTCCTCTGAGACCTTACTATTAATGTCATGGAGACTCATACTACTTGTTAAAAGTTTGTAAATCCTTTGAGTTAAAAAAAAAAAAGGGCGTTATCATAAATTGTAAAAATTATATGAAGCTGATCGTGCTTCATATAAAGATATAAAGAAATAAAATAGTGGGAGGCACTCAACTTATTTCAATTTATTTTACGCTGAAATGTTTTTTTGGGGAGCTAATTAAAAGATTGGTGTAACTAATGAAAATTCTTACCTAATTTTAAGACAATATAGTTAACTTTAAATATGATTTTTAATTAAATATTGACGTAACAAAAATATTTTTCAGTGTAGAACAAGTGGAGAGAATTCTTAATTGAACTAAGTATTAAGTTTTGAGTAATTTAACTGTAACCTTAAATCAATTTAAGAGGCCAGACTCTGTTAATTATTTTGGGAATCAAGATTATGAGATTATTACTGCCACTAATTATGTTCCTCATTATAACTAATTAATGTCAGTTTCATTTAATGTCTTCTAATTTAGGTAATAATAATTCAACAAGAGGGCCAGAAATTGGCACACCGCTCAGGTCAGACTAATTCGGCCCATTGCGTTAACCTCCCTGGACTATATTATTAACGAACCCCCATCGGGAATGGAACCCCGACTTTAATGTGCTCATTTCACTTATAGGGAAACGAACGGCGTTACCAACTGAATAACGGGCGCTGACTTTAACATATAAAACAGATTATATCAAAGTATAAATGAATTAAATAATCTAATGTCAATGCCTGATTTTCAGGGAACCACATTTTAATATATGAGCGTTAACTTAAATGCAATTATCGGTTAACTAACTGCCTTTATCTCAATAATTATCATGGATTTATGTCGATCTGCAAATTGGTTATGTAACGTACTAATGTCTGTTTGATGGTTGAAAAATCTCATTTTTATGATTTCATAATTGGTATGCGTCACGCAAATTATACTTGTAGTAACGAACTTCAGAATAAATTCCTTCCAAGCCGTAATTTATAAGGTGACGTAAATTCAGTTGTTATCGATGTTAATTTTACTTTAATTCTCTTGAATTTAAGCTTCCAGAACTGATCATCTTTGTGCATTAATGTAGTTGTAGTTTATTAAATGTATCTTATAAAGGCCTTCGTTTCTATACCCGTGTAGATATAGCCTCGAATTAAGGAGAACCCACGTGTACGACCTTTAACCCTTTAATGACGGGTTTCTTTGAACCTAAAAGTATAAGAATTATTGCAATTGAGGAATAAATATTTTAGTAACTGTCACTTAAATGACACACAATTTTGGGTGCCTTTTTCGACATATAAACGACAGATATACCGGGTGTCCCATTCGAAATGAAACAACTTTGAAACCTTATAATTTTTTATTGAATAATGCAAACAATGTAATATTCACACAGTAAATAGTCAATGTCATAAAGTTTCATATGATATATGTGAATTATAACATTTAGATACATAGATACATTAGATACATTGTGCACAGCATAATGTTTCCTTTTGTTAAGGTCTTCACATGTTATATGCTGAACAATTTGAAGCTTATATGGATAGAGCTGCAGCCGCTTGCGCACGACTCTATGCACAGTTGAACGAGGAATCTGCAGTTCGACACTGGCACGACGGATGGACTTTCTCGGGCTACTACCAAAGGCGCCGCGTATTCGTTCAACATCATCTTCCGATCTTGTTCGCCCTCCAGAGTGTTCCTTTAGAACACTGCCAGTCTCCTCAAATTTCTTGGTCCATGCATATAGGTCTCTTCTGGTGGGTGGTTCCTCGTGAAAGGTCGTACGGAATCGCCGTTGCACCAGGGTAGGGGACTTCAACTCAGCCAGCCATAACACACATTTCGCTTTTTCTTGTGGGGTAAACATAATTCAATCTGAAACAAACAAAAAAACATTATAACAAAAACTTATGCATATGGTGTAGTAACTGGCAAAGTTTCAACATTCTCACATTAATACTTTAAAAATTACAGAGTTTCAAAGTTGTTTCATTTCGAATGGGACACCCGGTATAAACTTGTAGAAAAGTTGTATTGTAGTACAATTTATATTATTATTTCCGGTCAGACCGGAAGTTGTGAAAGGGTTAACATTAATAAAGGGTTTACTTCATCCTTAGAAAGGAAGCCATGTTGAATCTTGATCGCTCAGTGAAATTAATTAAAATTAATAAATCGGGAAAAATATAATTTTTACATTTCACTAAACAATTATATGGTTGAAGCACGTATTAATAACCCTAAAGCTGAATAAATATATGGAGTTACTTTCATACTACAGGGTGACCATACAAAGTCGAAGATCATAAGCAGAGTTTATTGACAACAGTTTGTTTATTTCTATGATGCTGCACTTTATGAACGCCTTTATACAGCTGTGTATCAAATTATAAACAAAAAAAGGAATAAATCCACAAGAAGAAATGACTATTAGAAGCATAGGATCACCTGAAGATCAGCGCCCCCAGCCTTCTTTAGTTAACTTTATAAGGCTAACTAACGAAAAGGTCGCGACCTAACCTAACCAGTCGTCAAAAGCGTGCAGTTGACTTAAAGATTGGTTAGGTCGTGATATTTTCGTTAGTTAGCCTTATAAGGGTAACTAGAGAAGGCTGGGGACCCTGATCTTCAGGTGATCCGAAGCCTATTATGGGCCTATACTTTAACTATACTGTACATTAATAGAGGTTGGGATAGGATAAGAGAGGAGAGGGCAAGTTAGTTGGGTTAGGTTTGGTCAAATTAACCTTTTAAGCGTCACTTTTATGCACACCGACAGACGAGATAACTCGCCGATAACCCTTAAACCAGTGATGGACAACCTAGGCTAGTGAGTGGGCCGCACGAGTGGCCTTCCTTCATCTCAGTGGGCCTCAAGATTAAAAATACTTATGTGCGCTAAACATGGCCCCACGAATATGCTTAAATACATTTAATACAATCCGAAAATTTCATGAAGCGTTAGAGAAAATTATTATTTATATATTAATTGAATTGTGATCAACTTCAAATAGTAAAGCAAAAGGAACTTTGGTACTTTCCTGTTATCCCGAACCCCAGACTTTTTTCCAGTTGCCAGACTTCACTTTTGACACAGACTGTTTTCGTTAAAACTAACGAAAATATCAAGACTTAACCTAACCCTACCAACTAATTAAGTTAATTGAATGCCCGGTTCGGTAAACTGTACGCCCTTGATATTTGGTTAGGTTAAGTCGTGATATTTTCGTTAATTTTAACGAAAATATTCTGTGTCAAAACTGAAGTCTGGCGACTGGCAAAAAGTCTGGGGTCCGGAATAACAGGAAAGTACCGAAACATTTTCTATGCTTACCTTTTACGCTTTACGCTTTATGCTTATGCTTATGTTTTTATGCTTATTAATATAAAGAAATTTTGTTAAATTAAACAAAATTATCAGTAGATTATGGAAAAATTAATATAAATTCCAAAATTTACATTCATGTGGACAATGGTTAGTAAAACGTCTCTTGGGCCGCGCTCAGAAACCTGATGGGCCGCAGGTTGCCCACCACTGCCTTAAACCCTACCAGGAGTACTGGTGTACCCCAGTACCCCATGTATTGCTAGCGTAACTTTGATAATGGGTAGGGATTAAGGGTTAAGAAGTTAAAATACACGTGTAAATTTAGTCCATTGTTCAATAATACAAATATACATTTATATATGCTCTGCCTTTATTTTATTATTATTGCTCTGGCCTCCAACATAAATTCTAAACCATTACAGTCTTCCTATTTATATTTAAATAAATTCTAAACCATTAGTCTTCCTATTTATAGTGGAATTAGAGTTAAGTTTCAGCAAAATTTTAACATTTAAAAACAAAATATTTTTTCGAAATCGCTGGTCTGAATGCCCTTTTGAGGTCAATTTACATGATACGGCTATTTTACGCTTGTAAATATGACCCCAAGGTCGAATCTCAGGTCAGTTTCGACATTTTAACCATCCCGTAACAAACTCAAAAAAAAGGGAAAAAAGTTTGGGGGAATTTTAATTTTTATTTATTGAATTTTCAGTTTTTTTTTTTTTTTTTTTTTTTTTTTTTGAAAAGGAAAAATATTCAAAAAATGTCAATAAAAATGGACGTTTCGCATAGAATTATTTTGGGATTTTATAATTACTTCTCTGCATATTTCACCCTTCAACTTTTAGAGTAATTTTTTTTTCCCAACTGTAATTTCTAGAATTGTTTACATATATTACACACTCGTATACATACAGGGTGTAACAAAATTCCGTTCTCATAGAGAAATAAGATATAATAGAATTGAACGAGGAAATAGTTTTAACTATACATTACAAACAACAAATGTGAAAAATGCTCTGTATGAATTGGTCCCCAATTAACCCACCCCTAATATCTCCAGCTAAACTGTAGAGTAAGTTAAGCCTAGCCTTGTAAGGGTCAGGCTAGAGATTCCGGAAATGGTCCAGAGTGGGTAGGATAAATTAAGGTCCACAGTAGGATTCCTCACCAAATTAGGTTAGGGTAATTTACGTAGCCTTTGTTAAGCTATGAGTAAGCCTAACTTAACTGAGTAGGCCTAACTTAACTGAACCTAGTTTAAACGTTATCACTAAACTCGGGCTTAGAAATACAATTGTTCACTTACTGAGTGTTATTATATAACTCCTGGTCTCCTTAGCAGAAACGTCAACCTTGAAGTATGAAAATCCGTGAGATTTTGCCTGTGCCTGTGCCTGGAAACATCCCACATAAGGGAGTTTGAGACTTAAAATCCGTGAGAGTTGACATGTCTGCCTTAGTCAGGCCTGATCTCTTCACGCATGTTCTTTTGTTCAGGCTTTTTCCCCCCAGCTTCTTTTTTCTTTGTTGGTTCATTGGTAGTGTTTCAATACTACCAAGCACGCTCTATCACACAGTATATAAATACTAGTGTGGAGAATAACTCTGGTATCGGTTTCATCCACCCAGTCATTGACATAAAAGGAGTTTAATAATTGTTAGATTAACTACCTACTTACTCAGTGGACCATTTTCGTTACCTCCCTACTACCCACATGTATCAGTTTTCCATACTTACCAATTAATCTAGTACATGCTCAAATTGCATTCCATGTAGCCTAACAGTGTTGCCACGTAATACATACAGACTCATCACAATAAATATATATACAGGGTGGGCGGAAAGTAGCTCCCTATTTTGGATTGGTAAAAAAATACATATATTATCCATTTATTTCAGAAGAAATAATATGAAAAGGTAGGCATACATGGTAGGTTTTCTCTAAAATTCAATGTGGGCTCCAACTCTTTCCACCAGCTTCTGGAGCCGCCAAGGAATGGCGTCCACTGACTTTAGCAGGAACTCCGGCGGGATGGAGGACATGACTTCCCGAATTCGGTCCTCCAGTTCTTCCAATGTCCTCGGTTTGGTGCGGTAGACTTCTTCCTTTACCCACCCCAAAGAAAGAAGTCGCACGGTGTCAAGTCGGGGCTCTTGGCTGGCCATTGATATGGACCACGACGACCCATCCAACGCCCAGGGAAGTGGGCATCCAGCCACTCACGGACAACAAGAGCGAAGTGCGGAGGGGCGCCATCTTGCATAAATATCAGATCGCCGATGTTCTCCCATGTGCTGACAACCGGCCAGACCTCGTTTCGCAACATAGCAAGGTACCGCTCAGCATTCATGGTGTTGCGCAGAAGGAACGGGCCCACAACCTGATCTGAGGTCATACCACACCACACCGTTACACTGAACCGATTCTGCCGTTTTTCAGCGGTAACCGTGCGACTTCTTACTTTGGGGGTGGGTAAAGGAAGAAGTCTACCGCACCAAACCGAGGACATTGGAAGAACTGGAGGACCGAATTCGGGAAGTCATGTCCTCCATCCCGCCGGAGTTCCTGCTAAAGTCAGTGGACGCCATTCCTGGGCGGCTCCAGAAGCTGGTGGAAAGAGTTGGAGCCCACATTGAATTTTAGAGAAAACCTACCATGTATGCCTACCTTTTCATATTATTTCTTCTGAAATAAATGGATAATATACGTATTTTTTTACCAATCCAAAATAGGGAGCTACTTTCCGCCCACCCTGTATATATATATATAAAATACTTTGCTTGACGTTAACTTTGCTTCCATCTGAATTGTCCATTCTAACGAAGGTAAAGCTTGTGACTCCACCTTAGACCTACAGTTTAACGTGGAATCCGAACCACGCCCCACCACGAGCGGTCAGAACTTACAAAATCCTCGCCCGGACTCGATCTCACGACCTCCCGATCATCAGCCCAACGTATTAACCACTAGGCTACCCAGGGTACCCATTTAACTACCAACCAATTTTTATTGTATGGAAGGCTGAACAGCTGGGTTTGGTGGGCCGGTGGATTCGTAGTCAGCGATGTTAACCACTGCACCACCGAGGCGCATTATATACGTATATATTAGTGGTTGACCGGATGTCAGTTTTTCAACATCTGCGGATGCCGATCTTTAATTTCAATATCCGCGGATGCGGATATTTAGTTAATCTATCAATATAATATAGAATTATGAATATATGACAATTTTTCAAATTTTGTGATATTACTATTATGGGAGGCAATGCATAAGAATTAAAATTAATATTAATGTTTTCATTATGATAAAAATAATAACTTTCTCAAGAGTTTCAGCCACAGAAAATTCAATGAAACAAGTTTCATTCAGTTTTCTGCGTTACCAGGTATTTATATTTTGAGGTTTATATATTTGTTTGTTCATTAATAAATAATTAATACTTTACATAAAATGTGCATGACTGGGCCTTATAAGCTACTTTATAAGCTAATTTAATTGTAAATTGCATAATTTATTAGAGGTAATATCCGCATAACATCCGCAGTCAGAAGTGCGGATGAGGATGTTAAAAATAATGCGGATATTCGGTCCACCACTAATATATATATGAATAAAATCACGAAGGAAAGGAAACACAGAATGGTGCTCAAGCGCTTTCGTCTAATGACAATCAGACGAAAGCGCTTGAGCACCATTCTGTTTCCTTTCCTTCGTGGTTTTATTCATCATAAATATTTTCACGTGTTATTTTCGTGAAATAATTTTCATATATATATATATATTATATATATATATATATTACAACTAAGCAGTATAAGAAATCACAGGGGGTCAGGGGAGGTTTGACCCCCAAATCTACATGGAATCCATAGAAATGTGCTGTCCAAGGGGACCCAGGTGGGTCCTGTAAGCCCTCCTGTAAATATTTATCTCTAGCGTGTTAATTTTCAATATCGAAAGCTTTTAAGTTTTAAATTATACGAAACAACTGTTCTTTTTATATATAACTATATTATATATAAATATCTATTTATATAATTTATAGGTAAAGTATATTATATATAAATATATTTACAGTATATAAAGCAACTGCTGTTCTTCTATTGTTATCTACATTCTACACAATTGTATATGCCAGTTATCATAATTCTAATAGGCCTATGCTATGGTATAATGCATTGTACTACCAGAATGTATTACAGTAGGTTTAAGAAATCTGAAATCGCATCATTCCCATGATTATATTACGTCATTGTACAACATAAATGCTGTTTTCTTTTGGTTTAGATAACCTTGTTTAACTTTGGTTTTGCTTCCGCCCGAATTGTTCATTCTGACGAAGGTCAAGCTTGTCACTCCACTATAGACCTACAGTTTAACGTGAAATCCAAACCGCGCCCCACCAGCAGCAGCCCAGCGTGTTAACCACTAGGCTACCCAGGGTATCCTTTTATCTACCAACCAATTTCTTTATTGTGTGGAAGGATGAACAGTTGGGTTTTGCTGCGCGCCACAAGTATATTTTGAATTTTTTGGTAATATTTGCTTTTCACAACTATTACAGTGGACTATAACCTGGTGTTTCTCTCTTCGTAATGGGTAAATCCTCAATTATAATTGTTGGGCTACATTTGCGCGAGTGACACGGGGAGTCTCTGAGTCAAATTCTGACCTCCCCCCTTTCCCCCAAATACATTGCCCTATTTCGAACACTGCAACTGAGAATGGTCCCCTGAGAAACTTTTATGTTACACACAGACCGTGCATGGAACAAGGAACTCTTCTGGGAAAATTAAGTTCGCTATAGTCCGAATAAGTAATGGTAAATGATAGATACCATAGTTTTTTCTTTTTCATGTTGGAAGCCCAACGTGGACGACGGGACACTCGCAAAGAGTATAGCTTCCCTCGCTAGCAATCTGCCAAGCAGATAGGATACAGCTTTGGAACGGGGTCTAGGGTTCAAAGCTTCCCACACTGCTACATTCAGAACATCAATATACGCAAGAAACTCGTTGCATTTACGTAGGATCGAATACATCAAAGAAAAAGGGATAACTACTGTATTTTTATCCAAACACCAAAACTTAAATCTCAACCGGAAAATTTGAACATCCACTTTTCAAGGCACATAACACGTCCGTTTCATGTGTTACAACTCAGAATGGTCCCCTGAGAAACTTTTATGTTACACACAGATCTTGCATGGAACAAGGAACTTTTCTGCAAAAATTAAATCCACTATAGTCCGAATAATTAGTGAATAAGTGTATATTGGACGATATTTACTTTTTCAAGAATTGTGCGGTAATCATAATTCTAATTTCTCCTTTCATTATACTCTCTGATTAACCTTTTATTTATCAATACACAAGTTGCATTTAATTCAAGCAGTATGTGAAACCTATCCTAGGAAAGCTTTTCCCCATTGTGAAGTGTATATCTGTGCCCTTTCAGTGAGAAATCCTTCGCCACATTAATGCTTGAGACCTAACAATTAAATATGTCTTTTCTCCCTAACGAAGACGAACAATTTGCTCTTCTAAGTAACAATAACAAGGTTTAACGCAGAAATTTTAGGAGACTCGCGTTAATCCCTTATTATTCGCTTTGGCCCCTTATTAGAGGCGATATTAACTCCCTGAACACGTAGCTCCGTATTTGCTTAAGCTGGAAGAAATCCTTAACCAACTAAAGACAAAATTGGACAGTAATGATAATCTGCGAACGTCTCTCTGAATCTCGCGTTCGGATATTATTTGAGGCCTATTTAGAACAGTTTTAAGATTTCATCCGAGGCCTTTGGAGACAAAATTTGCAGCTCCAGCTTGTAGCGCAATGCTCTTTTACGGAGTATTATAATTGGGGTATTTCTTTCTTCACTCGGTATCAAGAGTCAATTGATGCTTCCATTTCGTTATCCTGCAGAATACAAATTTCCTCGTTGTTCCGCATTGAAATTTTTAGATGTAGTTTTGACTTAAATTACCACTTAATAAGGATATTCTTATTCCATAAAAGCTCTTTCTTCCAACTCATTTGGGAAGAAAAGCTCGTATGGTTTATAAATTATTTACAATGCGTGTTGGAAACTATTAATTTTGCATTGCATACGTCACAAGGATGGAACGCAAGAATCTTATTAACAGTTTGTCATAACAACAACAACTTCTGTCTTCATCATTTAATTAATAATGAACTTAGTCGTAATGAGAAAAAATAACAGATAATTTACTAATTAATCTCGTATGGAAGGAAATGTTTGGTACGGACAAGTTATGAGGCCTGTTTCCAAAGTGGCTGTATTAAGTAAATACGCAAGAAGATGGCGAATCATATATAGAAAATATTAGGCATAGCAGGACGTTTACTCCAATAAAAGAAACATTTTGCAGCTCATTGGCCCTCCCAAAATGAAGCTTAGCACTAACATTTTAATGAGACACTATTTAAAAGAATTTTATGTCCTCTATATTAAAAACTGCATTAAATATTAATGCGAAACTGGGTCGAGGAGACAACTTTAAGCGGGTGAGTTGAAGTTTTTATTTGAAAAGTTGGATTCCTTCAAAGAGAAAGAGTAAAATCCTTTGTTTGACGGTGCAACGAGAGATCATTTGATTCAAAGTAGAAATTCTTTCTCTCTCTCTCTCTCTCTCTCTTCTCTCTCTCTCTCTCTCTCTCTCTCTCTCTCTCTCTCTGTGCTCAATTTTACATTGAATTATATGCGTTTTTCTCTTACTTTCGTTAAATATACAAAGAAAGTCTAATTCATAAAATTATCTTCGATATTGAAAGCTCTTATAAGCCTCATTCCACTTGCCTTTAATCTTTTCTGCTCAGTTTCATGGCACTTATGGAGCGTTCATACGCGCCATTCTTATTATTCGGTGCCATCAAAGGGCTCATACTTATCATACCCTTAAGCTGAACAGAAATTATATTGTAAAATTCATTGGTTGTTATATAGTACGTATATATATAGGTTAATATTCATCTTTTAACCCGCTCACGCGCGGTTAAAACAGTACAATATATTGAATTGCCATTCAAAACTGACTAAGAAAATACATATTTTATGTTGTGCAAATTTGTTGAAATGTTCTTTAATATTTCCTGTTTTGGCTATAATGTACTTTTTTCATAAAGTATTTTTCCTGATTGGGCTATTTTTTTCGCTACTCTGAGACTTAATTAGTTGGTTGGGTTTTGTTCTGGCTATTTTTTTTTTTTTCAAATTGGATTCAGTTTAGTGGTGTTTGCGATAGAATTATGACATGCCATTTGTGTGATTTTGACTTTGAGAACTTGAATCGTCATGTGCCCTAGATGAAGACAAAGGATTGGATGTTTTTATCAATTACGGCGTTATTCTCTCATCCTTAACTTGCCCGAAATGTGACAGTGAGTGCCTAATACGAAAAGATCAGAAGATATTTAGGTGAAATAACCAATATTAACCTGTTAGGTCAACTGAATGCCCCGTTAGGTCAACTATACACCCTTGATGATTGGTTAGGTTAAGTCGTGATATTTTCGTTAGTTTAAATGAAAATGATGAGCAAACTTTTCTGGTTAATTTTGAGGTGTTTTGTACGAAACGGCCATCCGTTTCCTGTGCAAATGCGTAGTTTTCAAGATGCCGATATCTGGAAAACTACGCATTTGCACAGGAAACTGATGGCAGGTTCGTGCAAAACACCAAAATTTACCAGAAAAGTTTGCTCTCATTATAAAAACAGACTGGGTGTAAAAACGAATAATTACATATATATATATATATATATATATATACAGTGCCCGCGAAAAGTATCCGATCACTCAAGAAAATACAATATTTTCCCTTGATATTCAGAGACACATAATTCACTTTCTATTTGTTCTAGCGACATCTGGTAACTTTGAGGTTGCTCGCTGATATGAGAGCTATCCAACGCATTCTCAAATAAGTGTTCTGGTAGCCTTCGTTGCGGGTGGCTGTGTCTCAAAGTTGTCAGATTTCACTGTTTGTGTAAATTTATTGATATTTTGTTATTTTTTACAGAAAGTGGTGTAAATAAAATTTATATATAATGTGTGCTAAAAAACAACTTAAGAGTGATTGTCGAGGTGCTATTGTTGCTTTGCATACATGTGGGAAATCACAGAGACAGATAGCTAAGGAATTAAACATATCCCAAAGTACCGTTAATTTATGGGTTTCACGGGCTAAGAACAATGCCGGCCTAACCACGCCAGTCCCTAAAAAACGATCTGGCAGACCGAGAAAACAAATTCACGAACAGACAAACTTATGAAACGTTTAGTATTGAAAAACCCAACAATAACTGCGAAAGAAATAAAATTTAATATGAATAATTTGTTATCTGGTGTTTCTGAACGAACTATCCAGGAGCGGCTCCAAAAAGAACTCGGATTACCATCTCGCCATGCTGCTAAGAAACCGTTCATTAATGAAAAAATGCGTAAAAAACGTGTCGCATTTTGTAAAAAATATATTCATTGGACTGTTGATGACTGGAAGAAGGTTTTATTTAGTGATGAGTCGACATTTTTGACATTCAGAAGTTGTCCAAAAAAGGTTCGCCGGCCCATTGGCTCAAATAGGATGGACCCTAAATACACCCTAAAGACAATGAAACACCCTCCAAGTGTGATGGTTTGGGGTTGTTTCGGTTACTATGGGCGTGGAAACCTATATTTTCTTCCGATGAACACAACTATGAATGGTGCACGGTATTTAGCAATGCTACAGGATAAACTTCCAATGGCAATGGCAATCCAAAGGACAAAAACATACATGCATGATGGTGCACCATGTCACAGGGCCAAAATAGTGATAAAATGGATTACTGACAATAAATTTGATATTTTGGATTGGCCTGGTAATAGTCCAGATCTCAATCCGATAGAAAATATGTGGCTAATAATAAAAAATAAGGTTGAATGCCACGACACTGGCTCAGTCGAAAAATTACAAGAAGCCATCAAAAAGGTATGGTGCAAGGAAATATCAGTGGAAGTTTGTCAAAACTTGATTAAATCCATGCCAAAACGTCTAGAACAAGTCATCCAAACAAAAGGACAGATGACAAAATACTAATATAAGGTTAGTATACATTTAAACATTGTTTTTTATGTAAAAAATACAAATTTCCAGGTGATCGGATACTTTTCGCGGGCACTGTATATATATATATATAAAAAAATGAGGTAACCACCCGGGAATCGAACCCGGGATCTTCCGATTGCCGGTCAGATATGATAACCATTACACCACGGGCCTCACTCAATCAAATGTCGTAATTCCTCTACATGCGCGCAGAAACCAATGCCCCAAAGGGGCACCTTCCGCATGCCGTAACATTATATACATTATAACTGCAAACACAGTATAATTAACGTAAATAACGACGCTTTGTATAGGAGAATATTCCGCGCAAGATGAGAGCGAAAGAACGACACAGATGAAAAAATGAGGTAACCACCCGGGAATCGAACCCGGGATCTTCCGATTGCCGGTCAGATATGATAACCATTACACCACGGGCCTCACTCAATCAACTGTCGTAATTCCTCTACATGTGTCGTTCTTTCGCTCTCATCTTGCGCGGAATATTCTCCTATACAAAGCGTCGTTCTTTACGTTAATTATACTGCGTGTTTGCAGTTATAATGTATATATATATATATATATATGGGATGAATTTCATAAACACGTGAAATGAATGAATGATGCTGTTACCGGAAAGCTCCTTTCCCGAGGTGCGGGTACCATAAACTATTTATCCAAGCTACACTTACTGATACTTATGGGTTCGAACAGCAACGTGGTGTTTAGCAAACAATTTATCCACTCGGCCCATTAAAGGTCCAGTAAAAGATACGTTTACATAAATTAAATATATTTACACAACCCTAAATATAACAACATTTAAACCTAACGCAACCTTAGATTAACACAAACTTAACACTAAACTTAATACTTAAACTTAATCTAACACAAACTTAAACTTAACCTATACTTAAACTTAATACTTAAACTTTAAAGTGCTATACAAACGGTACGTCCTGTGCCTACTTAAGGTAAATTGTCACTTCGGCTAACACTTCACTTCGGCTAGTCCAGTAGCAGTGGTGTCTAGACGGCAGGGAAGTATAGGTGTTACTCCAATCCTGTCTTAATCCTCGAATTTACTGATGAAGCTCAGCCTTGGAAGGGGCCACAAAACGTTCCAACCCTTCACGTTCAGCTCGGGTAGACGAAACGACTTTAATTGAACCAGGAATTCAGTTCCCAACCGAACCCAAGCGTTGTTCCACACTTCAGATTTGAAGCCTATTGAACAATAATAAATATCGCTTACACAAGTAAAACACATACTAGCTAAAACTCAGAAAAAATACACATACAATTTGATATCCCACAAGTTCTTGCAGTAACAATTTTAACTAACTCTTACCTCGTATAGAGGCTTCAACACTTGCACTATAGGCAATGCTCAAAGACACCACTGTACTCTGTACCCTGAAGTGATTGCAGATCTAATGCCGACAAACTCTCATTCAAATATCCAACTTCTTGCAACTTCTTGCAACTTCTCACTTTGAATCTCCCGGTTCCAACCTCTATTGTTCAGGATCAGGTCACAAGCACGAATCATCCCCAAACTTCCATTACTACCTTTCACCTTACTCACTTCCAAAACATTCACACCAAGCTCTAGTTTCACGCTCCACCTATCGCTCACGTTCAACTTTCACAATGATCCTACCATACCAATCACACACTTACAATGCAAACCACAAGGAAAAAGAAAAATGATTCCAAGTCTTTTCGCGTATTCAGAAGTATACCTCGTCAGGTGTACTTCTGAGGAGGTGTACTTCTGAATACATGAAAGGCCTTGGAATAATTTTTCTTTTTACTTGTGGGTTTGCATCATATATACAGGGTGATTTAAAAGTCAGGTTGCATAGGGCTTTTCGTTTCTTTGCAGGTAAATGAGTTATGAGATGTTATCGAAGGAGGAACGCATTGATGTGATATTCCTAGCTGGCTGCACAAGTGCATTGCCGTTAACGGTGGCCATATCGAACATGTGATGTGACTATTCCCCTGTATCATTACATAATATAGTATTTCCCTATGTAACCTGACTTTTGAATCACCCTGTGTGTGTATATATATATATATATATATATATATTATATTATGAGTTAATGCTTTTATGTCATTGTTTCAGTTTTGTGAAGTACTTTTCACTGAAAGTTATTTTTAAAATTCTAAAACAAAATAAAATTTATTTTAAATCATTTAATGAATTTCAAATTTCAAATTTTTGCCGATATAGGCCTACTTCACGAATGTTTTTTATTTTTTTATCTTTTTCCCCATTCTTCATTCTCTTCAGATATAAAATCACCACTACTAAAAACATTTTCATTACATCATTTCATGTATAGTATTCTGTATTACTATACTGATGATAAACATGTTTTGCGCGAATAATAGAAGTGTTTGAAAAATTAACCTCGTCATTTCTTTATTTTGTAGAATCAGTGATTCAAATTATTACATTTTAACATACAGTGTATATACACACACACACACACACACTTGTGTTATGGTAACTTGTGTCATTGTTACTACCAGTGCTGATAAACCACGTACGGAAGCCTCGTTAATACGTTGACCCTCTCTGTGCTTGGCAATGATGCTGCGAGCTGCTCATACCCTGAATTGGTGTATGGACGGACTGGTGCTTTGCTAGCTTCCAACCTTTCAACTTTTCAGGTGTTCCGTGCGATGATTCTTCATTTCACGGAGGTCGGGCTTGTTGCTCCTCCTCTGGAGTTGGCCCTGTGAAGTAGAGAGTTGGTTTCTTGCGCTCTCCACTTCACATAGCCAGGTACTCCCGGCTCATTTAGTATTGTTCTGAGCCAGGCATCTAGCCTTCTCTTGAAGATTTTCACCACCAGTTGTGTTCCGTAGTTCCTTGGGCAGCTGGTTGAACAGTTTTGGTCCTCTAATAACAAAGCTATTTTCCTTCAGGAGTGAGGACGTTTCCTGTCCAGCCTTTACTTTGGAAACATGATACATTCAACCTTTCCTAGTAATTTAGTTCTTTTCATCCACTGGTCTTGGTTGTGAAGCTTCTCTGAATCCCTTCTAGATGACTAATGTCTTTTTTTAATATGGGGATAGTAAGACTGAGCAATACTCAAACTTAGGTATGATCAATGCTTTCCAGAGAGGATTCATTATATCCCTGCTCCTTCTTTTAAAGGTTCTCAGTATCTGTCCAGTTATTTTTTCTGCTTGTTTACTGCTATCTTATTTTGTGTTTAAAATTTCGTGTTGTCAATAATTCTAACTCTCTAAATCTTATGCTTTAGAGTGTGTTTGAATTTTCTGTCCATTTGGGGCATAGTAGGTCATGGATTTTAGTTCCTCCCTTCTCCCGTATCTTAATAGCTGAAAATTCTCAGTGTTAAATTTCATGTTGTTGCTTTCTGACCAACTGTAAATTCTGTTCGTATTTGTTTGTATGGATTCTATATCGTTTGGGTTTCTTATTTTTCTACTGTTTTTTTGTCATCAGCAAAGGATGTTACCGTGCTATCAGTGGTAACTCCATCATTTATACCAGTTAGCATGATTATGGATAGTAATGGAATTAATATTGTTCTTTGTAGTACTGAGCTACGGACCTCTGACTCTGATTGAAGATATTCCTTGGACTGTAACGACTTGCTGACTCTCAATAAGGAATTATATATCCATTTTCCTACTTTTCCTGCTTTTTCCATAAATTTCAGTTTATGTATTACAATTTCATAATCACACTTGAACTTCTTGGCAAAATCTGTGTATATCACATCATAGTTTTCATTGTTTTCGAGTGCATTATTGATGTTGTTGTAGTATTCCATTAGTTGTGATAGACACGATTTTCTTGACCGAAATCCATGTTAGTTATCAATATTTAATTTTTTCCGAGTTTCTAAAACGCCATAGATATTTTCTCTAATTATTCTTTCTTTTGGGGAGATAAGATGTCAGCGACACTGGCTGTGATTTTTTTTTCTTTCGCATCAGATCCATCTCCTTTATAAATTGGTTTTATATTTGCCCTCTTAACCTATAAACAATTGGTGTTCAAAAACTTATATATATATATATATATATATATATATATTACATTTTTGGACACAAATTGTTTATAAATTATAGATAGGTAGATACTCGTAGATAGAGAGATAGAGACAACATCTATTGGATACATTCATGTATAAACTGGAAACGACATAAATCTTCGTCCAGTTTCATATTTTAACATTGTAATTTTTTTGGTGGGGAAAAAACAATTTATTTATGTATTTTTTATTATTTCGTTTAAGAATTTGAATTTAATTTTTTTCCTCTTCTATTTCAGAAGAAAATTCCTGATTTCACTTCCTCGCACAGATCAGAATAGTAGAGTGAGATGTCGAGGCTGTGAACCAAATCTTTTTGATGTAAATTTCTGTATACGATATTTCTGTTTTCGTTCTCTTTTCTGCATATATATATATATATATATATATATATATATATATATAAATAAGCGAGATGAATGTTTTTGTGTTTTCTGCTTCGAAACCAGAGTACAAAATCCCTTGAAAGCCAAACTGACTCGTGTTGTGCTTTTGCTTCGCTAAATTAATTCTAATTTAAGGACTTCATAAGAGTGGAATTTGAGTGGCGCTTCTAAACGTCGCTTCGTCTCAATGGAAAGACTTGTTGGCGCCAGGAAAGAAAATTGGAAAAGTAGCGAACATTTTTTCCAGTTTTCCCTATTCACTAACATAAACTCTCTCTCTCTCTCTCTCGTATATATATATATATATATCTTTACTGAAGTTTCGCAAAATTTATATATTCGTCCTTTTTTGGCATATTTTTAACTGTTGCTATTTATGGTACATTTCATGGATGTCTTCTGGAGCATGTTTTATTATTCAGAAATATTTCAAATACCTTTTCCTTATATATATATAAGGAAAAAGTATTTGAAATATTTCTGAATAATAAAACATGCTCCTTTATATACTCGTATTATATATATATATATATATATATATATATATATATATATATATATAATACGAGTATATAAAGGAGTGAGGAGCAACCTTTTTTGACCAGGTCACAAACTCAGAAAACTGACCGAGGGCTGAATGTAATTTTTTACCTTAATAAAGACTTAATTAATAGTAACCTAATTTTAGAAAGTGTTCCACATTTGGACTTAAAAGTTAACAATTTTAAATAATCAAAAGAAAATGCGTTAACCTCTGTTGGGCCCCCTGGGGCCGCGGTTTGCTCATCGCTGATATAAAGTATAAATTATTATTTATTATTATTATTATTATTATTATTATAAATTATAATTATAAAATATAATTTTGTATAATTTCATTGGCGCATCGTATTTTCGAGGGATTTAAAGGAAGTGTCGCTTATTCCTCAGTATAGATTTCCCATTTATTAAATTGAATGACAGAATTAAAAACTATTGATCAAATAAATTTTACAATATAATTTTAACATGGAGCAAATTAAGAATTAATGATTATTTTACAAAAATGGGGTCCTCAAAATTTTCATTTTACTGCCAAAAAATTTTTTTTTTTTGCATTTTTGTAAACGAAAATTTTTTTGGGGATTTTATACAGCAACAAATTACTGTGTTCAAAATTGTGAAGTTCAGTGTTTTTTGGTTTGGATTCCGCTCGAATTGTTTATTCTGACGAAGGTCAAATTTGTGGCTTCACCTTAGACCTACAGTTTAACGTGGGATCCGAACTATGACTCACCACGGATGGTCAGAAATTACAAAGTCCTCGCCCGGACTCGATCTCACGACCTCCCAATCATCATCAGCAGCAGCAGGCCAGAGTGTTAACCACTAGACTACCCACGGTACCCATTTATCTACCAACCAATTTTTATTGTATGGAAAGATGAACAACTGAGTTTGCTGCCCGCCGACTGCCGTCACCGAGAATCGAATCTGGGGCCGATGGATTAGTAGTCAGCGATGCTAACCACTACACCACCGAGGCGCATCGACATTAAAATTGAACTAAATAAATGATGTTACATTGAAATAAATTTAGTTTGGATTAAACCCAAATAAGGTTATATTTACTTAGAATTGGGATTAATTTCCTTTCCGAAATTTGAAAATGATTCATTCCAAGTAAATATAAATAATTGCGAAGGACCAGAAAATCGTATCTTCTTGCGTGTCATTGAACAATAGAGTAATTTGGAAGGGATTCCTTTTCAGACGAAACATACCCAAATAAAGACCTAATTTCGGGTAAAATCGTTTCATGCTTTTGTTTTTCTTCTCGAGCGGGCTGAGGTACCTGGATTTACGATGATTGAGGTTGAGGTAAACATTAATTAGGAGATAGATTTCTTTCTCTTCGCCTTAATTGACGACCGTCGTGCCTCACACACCCTAATACCCAGTTTTTCCCCAATCCCCGCACCACAAAAACAAACAAAAAAAAACAAAAAAACCTGAACTAATTTACTCCAAACATTTTTATTCCCCTAAAGTTTGGGGATTACCCCTCCCCCATCCTCCCTTGTGCATTTAGTTAATGTTCACTAATTCCAATTTCGTTTCCTGGATTTGCGTTTTACAGGTATAATACTGTGGGAATTGTATTTAGACAACGACTTAATTAGTGAGGAACGAGTTGGAATGACCCTGTTGTTTGTCATTTAATAACTTTATTGTGGAAAAGCAGGTCGTTTGTCAGTGACTCTCTAGATCTCCATTTACAAGGTGGTTCAAAAGTCTTGCCTCGAAGGTACTTATTATTTTTTATTTAAATCCTCAAATTTACATATTCCCTGTACGTGTGTGTGTGTGTGTGCAGCCGAAAGCTTATTTAAAAGTTGTTTTATAATCCTATTTTCCACTGTCATTATGGGCATCATTTTTGCCTGAAAGTAAACAGATACAATATGTTAATGACCAGATGCACATTATCCTTCATTAGTATCCATGAATACACTACGCAACGTTTTCTGCACACCAACGTTATTTCATCGGACCTATACCCATTTTGTCAACAAGACCAAAACATCGACACTCTAAAAACTAATTTAACCTAACCTAGCGTAACAACTTAACTTAATCTAGCCTAATAATAACTTATTGATAGAATGTCAAGTCGATCAGATGTCGTAGGGCCGATTTCATCAACAAGAGCAAACAATCGATGAGTCACCGTGGGTTAGATTAAGTTATGTTAGGTTAGGTTGTTAGTTTTTTTTTTAGAATATTGTTTGTTTGATCTCGTCGACGAAATGAGTGAGTTTAAGTTCATTTACTGTATTATAAATAATTATAATTAAATATTTACAGCGAATGTTTTGCCACAAAAAGTATACTTGAAATACGTAATGAAAGTTTATAAGAATACTGAATATGCAAATCTAGCGTTTACGCCTCTAAATTTCGTGGAAATGCTTATTTGGTGAGAAAACAAAAAGGAATGAGGATTAATCATTTATTTGAGAGGAAGGCCATTCGCTATCACGTATATAAACTGTTAAGAATTTACATCATCGCTGAGCTTGCATTTCAAATGAGATTGAATCACGGTGTTGCATTTCACTGGAATATGGGCTTCGTCGATTCATATATATATATATATATATATATATATATATATATATATATATACAGGAGTAAAAAAAAAAGTGACCCCCTTAGAGGTAAACTGTCATATTAAAAAAAGTAAGGGGCCTAGAGCTCCCAAACTTCATACTATCTAACTGATATTCGGCGAATTAGTGGTGAAAGATATACTTTCCAACAAGATGGAGCCCCTGCTTACAGAGCACGCCAAACTGTCACATTCCTTGAGAACGAAACACTGGATTTTATTGAACCCAATATGCGGCCGGCTAGTAGCCCCGATCTTTCATCACTAGATTATGGTGCTTGGGAAGCCCTGAAATCCAAAGTTTACATCCCTGGTACCAATATAAGAGACAGAGACGAACTACGCGAAAGAATTCTTCTCGGCTGGGAGAAAGTGTCTCAACGATATGTAAACAGGTGTAGTGATCAGTGGCGTCCACGTTTGGAGGCCTGCGTTGAGCAGGAAGGGGGACACATCGAGCAACTTTTCAATTAAGACGAACAACATGCTAAGGTAAGCATCTATGAAGTTTGGGAGCTCTAGTCCCCTTACTTTTTTTAATATGACAGTTTACCTCTAAGGGGTCACCTTTTTTTAGTGGTTAGCGTCGCTGACTACGAATCCATTGGCCCCGGGTTCGAGACCCGGTGACGGCAGCCGGCGCGCAGCAAAACCCAGCTGTTCATCCTTCCACACAATAAAGAAAGTGGTTGGTAGGTAAATGGATACCCTGGGTGGCCTAGTGGTTAAGACGCTGGGCTGCTCGCTGGTGGGGCGTGGTTCGGATTCCACGTTAAACTGTAGGTCTAAAGTGGAGTGAAAAGCTTGACCTTCGTCAGAATGAACAATTCTGGCGAAAGCTAACCAATGGTGTATATATATATCATAGGAATTTTCAGTGTTGATTATAATATATTATTTTTTTTCTTTTAGGTAGGAGATGGCTGCGAAATTAACAATAGACGAGAGCTTGGTGAGCTTGGTTTTAATGTATGGAATACCAGGTACAACAAATCGATGAATCGGTACAGAATTTAAATTCTATACCGATTCATCGATTTGTTGTACTTATGAATTTCACATTTAAACACGTGAGATGAATACACGAATGGCCTTGGAATAATTTTTTCTTTTTCCTAGTGGATTTGCAGCATATATACAGTATGTATATATATATATATATAAGTTGACCCTGACATCCATACCTGACTTAACCTTAAAAAAATCGAAGCGTATTTTGCTTTGTCTTTTGCTTTATTATTCTCTCTCTCTCTCTCTCTCTCTCTCTCTCTCTCTCTCTCTCTCTCTATATATATATATATATATATATATATATATATATATATATATAATTTAACTTCCCATGGTGAGAAACTGTTGGGAGAAGGGAGAAGTGTGAATATTGAGGGTGAAAGTTACTTACGGGGGGAAGGGGGAACATGAAGGTATTCGAGCAGGATATTGAATATCGCTGTCTCATATTACATATCATGTTTCTGTGAATTGTTGTTCTCTATCGTATATAGTTTACAGTTTACAGTGTGTGCTATTTTCGAATCTTCCACGTTTACTGCTCGACTTTTACTGTTTACCAATGGTATATCGATGTTTGAGGAAAATATACAGCGTGTTATTATATTATCTTTACAAATTTAATTGAAATTTAATTTAATTTGTAAGGATAAGTTATTAACACCCTGTATATAATATGGCACCGGTACGCGAACCACTCTTTACTGGTATGTCTAATATATAGAAAAAATAAATTTCAGTGAACCGTAATTTAAAAATAAAGATAAATTTAGAGGTTGGAGTTTCGAGAATTAAAAATTATGTTAAAATTAAAAAAGAAAAAGAGAAATTACATAAAGTTTTACAATATTTTCTTTTTGTTTTGTTTACATTTTAGCTATCTGATATGACATTAATATATTTACAGTATTTTTAACCCTCTAACGCCGACTGGGTCGAATACGTACCGTTTTAAATACACGCATTTAGACTTAACCCTACAAAAACGTTCGGCGTTAACGGGTTAATATGAATATGACGTTGGAAGCATGGAAGCTTTTTAGGCAAGTCTACAGAACGAGACGCTATTTTCTTGTTTGTCATAAGTGGTGCGGAAGAAAATAAGTTTAGAAACTCCCTGTACTTTGGTACATGGGTATATACTATAATTTAGGAAGATTTGTATATAAGGGTTTTTTGAATACGCTCCATCCATCAGATTTTTGTATTCATACTCTTATTTGTGCTACCTCCTGTCCATGCCGTAACAGCGTTTCCCGTCGATCAGCGAAGTTAAGCGACATTGGGTTTGGATAGTAGTTAGATGGGTGACCGTGTTCCGTGTCCAGATAATGTAGCGAGCCGGGGTTCGGATCCCCCATAAATCTGTAGATTCACTCCGTCACATGACCTTTGCTGTTACGAAAGAGGTTGAACAACCCCCAAAAGCAAAAACATGCTCTAATGTGAATTTGTAAATACATTTATAATCTATACTATAATAAGAAAGCTGTCCGTCCGTCTGTCCGTCCGTCCGTCCGTCCGTCACACTTTCAGAAATTGTGAGAAAAAATTGTGAGAAAAAAATTCAGAAATTGTATTACGGGCGGAAATGTGAAGCTCAAGATTTTCATGACTGTTCTTTTCTGTAGTTTAGCCTGTCTGTTTGTCTGTTTGTGAAATTTATCCCGGGCAGTAATGGGGGAAGGGTGGGGAGGGGGTTAGCCCCCCAAGTTGCATGAATGGGGGTGAGGAGGTTTTGGGAGATACCAGATTCAGAAATGTTGACACAATGTGAAGCTCAAAATTTTCATGGCTGCGTTCTTTTCTGTAGTTTAGCCTGTCTAACCGTCAGCGAAGCGACGGGAACTGTACTAGTTTGTAATAATAATAAGTTACAAAATGGCTCTTTAAGGCATTTGTCTCAATATTTCGTAATTAGGTACCGATATCTCGATAGACGACCTACAATTAACTCAATAACATAAAATTTATATATATATATATATATATATATATATATATATATATATATAACTGGTAACTTGTTAGAAGCTTCATGAGTCAATCCTTCATCGCACGGAGATCGGGCTCGTAATACTGCCTCTAGAATTGAATTGATGAAGGAGAGAATTGTTTTATTGCGCTCTCCATCTCATATAGCCAGGTAAATATATCCATATATATATATGTGTGTGTGTGTATGTATGTATGTATGTAACGTTATGAACACATACATGACCTTAAGTTGTAATACAAGTTAAAAGGGAAATTCAATGAGAATTTGTTTAACGTGATTTCCATTTAAGCTGGTCCACCCTTTTCAATTAAAAACATAGCGAGTGAATTTAAAGCTTTATTATGTTGGTTAAAAAAAAAGGTTAAAAAAAAAGAAAAAGGTAAAGAACAAGAAAGAAACGAGAAGCGAGAATGTTGGACAAATAGTTCAAGGAGAGTTTTCATTTCCTTGTACGATATAAAATAAAATAAAATAGATGCGAACTTCAATCTCATGTAAAGAGTCTTCGTTACATTTACAGCGTGTCATTTGATATATATATATATATATATATATATATATATTCATTATCATGCTAACAGACATAGACAGTGGAGTAAACAGCAACAGTATAGTAACATCTTTTGCGGACGATACAAAGATCAGCAGAAAAATCAGCGATGCAAATGAAGTGGAGGCCTTGCAGAGGGACACAAACAAAATATACAAATGGCCAGAAGACAACAATATGACATTTAGCACCGAGAAATTTCAGCTCTTGAGATATGGTAGAAATGAGGAACTTAAACAGACTGCATATTATGCTCCAGATAGACAGGAAATTCAGAGAAGCACGAAAGCGATCGATCTGGGGGGGTAATAATGACCGATGATGCGAAATTCGAAACACGAAATCAGATAGCGATAAATAAAGCAAGCAAAAAGAGTCGCGGGACAGGTACTAAAAACGTTCAAAAGAAGGGACAGGACAGTAATGATTCCCCTGCTAAAAAAACACTGCTTATACCAAAACTTGAATACTACTCAGTTTTGACGTTCTCGTATAAAAAGGAAGAAATTAATAAACTCGAAGAAACGCAGACATATTTCACAGCCAAGATTGATGGCTGCAAAGAACTCAACTACTGGGAAAGACCACGAAACTAAATGTACATCCTAGAAAGAAGAAGAGAGAGGTATACCATAACCTACATATGGAAAATGATCGAAAAACTGGTACCAAACCTAAAACTAAACCCAATTACCATTCAAACAACACTGAAAAATAGGAAAGGCAGAATGTGTTGTGTTCCCAAATTAAAGGTCCGTCAAAGGCCCTCCTCAACACTGAAGGAAAATAGCTTGGTTGTCAGGGGGCCAAGACTTTTTAACCAGCTTCCAAAAGACCTCAGAAACGTTACAGGGGTCAAAGTTGAAGTCTTCAAGAGAAGACTAGATGCCTGGCTGAGGACGGTACCAGATGAGCCTGGTGTACCTGGCTGTGTGCGGTGGAGAGCGCAAGAAAGCAACTCACTCCTCCACCAAGCCAGGCCTAGAGGCGGGGCCACCAGCTTCACCTTCGTATGAAGAGAGACCAACACACGGAACATTACCGAGGTTAACGAGATATATATATATATATATATATATATATATATATATATACTGTATACACACACACACACACACACACACACATAATAATAATAATTGCACTGACGCTTTCAATACCTTTTATAGCCGATTTCAGCAGATTAATTGCAAATTACTCATTTCTAGAATAAACATTTTGGCTTTGGGAAAAAAAATTTTTTTTTGCAATGAATGCTTTTTGTCCAAAAACTGCTTGAGAGAATCCGCCATTTCTTTTTTATAGAAATACAATTAAGTGATTTAATTCATCCCTCTCGGACGATTGTACGTAAAATGCCAACGTTCCCCACCCCACCAAAAAAAACCCTTTTTTTTTGTTTTTACTTAATACTTTATGATTTATGCTTTATGTCAAAGAACGACATATTTGTCAATAAATCCCGCGCGAGAGCGGATTTTTTGTTTCGTTTAAAAATTAATCGTTTTTCAATGACGAATCAAAAATTGTGTTTTTTGCTTTCAATTCCTGAAAAAGAAAAACAAAGAATTGCACATCATCATTTTTGAGGAAATGTTTCATCATGCACACCTCATAATTTTTCGTTTTTTCAAACTAAAACATGACGTCACGCGCGCATGATTCTTTTCAAAACATTTTTTCTTTGTGTTTAACCCCCCCCCCCCCCCCCATTATTTCGAAAAAAAACTTTAACTGTTTATAAATGTTGCTCGTTTACAACTTCTTAAGGTTAAATTCTTTTACGATTTTGTTTTAACTCAATCTTTATTTTCCTCAAATAATGGATAACAAATATTTATTTTAATTCTTCTAATGATATATAATATATATATATATATATATATATAATATATATATATATATATATATAATATATAATATATATATATATGCAAGGTGTCTCAGAAGTTCTGCCCAAACAGTAATACCATGTTGTGCATTATGGGGCAAGACTTTTGGGACACCATATATAATATATATATATATATATATTATATATATATATATATAAAATTATTCTCATAGAGTAGGGTTGGCCCAGGGAATAAGAGGCACAAATTGGGTACACTGATGTAATTTGCAGATGGAAGAAAATAAATAATTTCTCTCCTTCCTTATTTGCTTCAAGTTTTGTTCCAAAGTTTCCTCGTTTTCATGTCTTCGAAAAACAAGGAAAACAACCATAAATTATTTCTGCGCCTTCTTGACTTTCAGATAAATTTCTTTGCGATCCCTTTTCAGCTGAGTTGCCCCCATATATTATGCTAAATATATTTGCTTATAGAATTATATGTAGCTGTCGATTTGTGTATCTCTCTCTCTCTCTCTCTCTCTCTCTCTCTCTCTCTCTCTCTCTCTCTCTATATATATATATATAATATATTATATATATATATATATATATTTATTCTGATTGCTTGTAATAGCCTTAATCATGTAATTTTATATTCTTTCCCGCAAACTAGGCCCATATTTATACGTGCAAATTGCATACAGTAAGTAAACTGTACATGAACTAAATATATAAAAATATAAATACATACCATACATGTATACATACATAACCCGATTGCATACAAGTCCTTGACCTACATTTACCGCGCGAGATTGCATAAACAAAACCGCTTTTGATGTATTCACTCAGAGAGAGAGAGACGCACAAACACCATAAATGTTATTACTCCAAAATGGCATCCATTAGGTGTGAAAATCGAACTGTAAATGATAATTTCGTATTCATGAAGTGACTGTAGATCTTTGCATTTTAAGCCAACCTGTTCTCCGAAGGTCGACTGTTCAACACGCGTTTTCCTTCGTTCAATGAATGTCAAAGGTTACTTGGCAAAGGTCACGCGCGTTACTCACAGAGAAATTACTTTGTTAGTTGACCATTTTATAGAGAGAGAGAGAGAGAGAGAGAGAGAGCCAACTTGCGATTATATATATATATATATATATATATATATATATATATATATATATATACACACACACAGTATATGTGTGTGAAAAAAAAATTAATATAGAATTTCCAATAAATTGACGAAACCACTTTTTGGCTTTCTCGTTAGAAAAATTCCATCGAGAGCACGTGATTTTAGTGGATATAAACTAAATACATATATACGATATTTTCTATATAATATATATATATATATATATATATATATATATATATATATATATATATATATATATGATGCAAACCCACAGGAAAAAGGGAAAATTATTCCAAGGCCTTGGAATGGTTTTTCTTTTCCCTGTGGGTTTGCATCATTTGTTTATTTCCCGTGTTTAATTGTAAAATTCAATATATATAATATATATATGATGTAAATCCACAGGGGAAAAAGAAACAATGATTCCAAAGCCTGACGAGGTATATTTCTGAATACACGAAAGACCTTGGAATCATTATTTCTTTTTCCTTGTGAGTTTACATTATTATTCATTCATTTCACGTGTTTAAGTGTGAAATTCATCCGATATATGCCTTTGGTTTGGTAACCTTTGGCTTGCTTCCGCCCGAATTGTTCATGCTGACGAAGGTCAAGCTTGTCACTCCACCTTAGACCTACAATATAACGTGGAATCCGAACCACGCCCCACCAGCGGCCCAGCGTCTTAACCACTAGGCCACCTAACGTACCCATTTATCTACCAACTACTTTCTTGATTGTGTGAAAGGATGAAGAGCTGGGTTTTGCTGCCCGCAGGCTGCCGTCACCGGGTCTCGATTCCGGGGCCGATGGATTCATAGTCAGCAACGCTAACCACTACATCACCGAGGCGCATATATATATTATATGTATGTGTGTGTGTGTGTGTATAGTTTACATTAATCATATTAATTGTCCATTATAAATAGAATTTGAATTTTTTCTCCATTCTGAAAAAAGAAAAGGTTTACCTCATGCATATTAACTGAGTATCAGATATTGAACTGTTTTCATTAAGGAATTTCCTTTTGTATGTTTAAATTTTCATTATTAAAATAGAACTTGAATTGAAAATTCAGTTTCGTTTTCAATTCTTAATCAAACGATTCAATTTTTAAAAGTTTAAAAAAAAAAAAAAGTTGAAAATAAAAATTCATGTTTTTTCCTTCGAAAATTTGATATATTCGAATTAAAATAATTCTACTTATTTTTAATTTTTTAATTTTTACAACTTTTTTTAATTATTAATTTTTTTTTTTTTGAATGAATGGATGTAAGGAAGGAAGTTGCTAATTTTCAGTAATTAAATTGAAATACTAATTTTGTCAAGATAATTAACGTTATTTCTCGTGGTTTGTTTGACGGGAGACCCGTGTTATTTTCTGATAATGATGTCTCTGCTAATTCAAAAGATCATTCCGTAAAATTAATTTTAATTTCAGTAATATTACGAGTAGGGTGATTGCTACGATTATTATGGAAAGAAGAGAGGACCTTTTTTTTTTTTTGTGTTGACAAGCACAGAACATGTTCAGAGTGTCCTCCCTTTATTGTGAAATTAGATGACGAATCGGTGCGGCGTAATTTCTTATCACGGCCTCTTCAGGGTTTCGGTAGAAATAGAGCGGTTTCCCATTCAACCTCCGCTTTCATAGCTTCTAATACCCTGGAATTTTCGTTAAAGACCCTCTTTTAATATACCCCATAAAATCGGTTTCATCAGATCGGCGCAATACATCATACGGCAAAAGTCGTTTTGGACTTTTTGCATGAGACGTTTTGGCCCGAGAATCCTTCGTAACAGGTACTCCTACCTCGGCGACTGTGGTCTTATAACGTAGTCTCCTCTGTTATCACATAATTTCTGTTTATGGAAATATCTAAAGGGCAGAGGGTCTTCAACAAAAACATTTCATGACACTACAAACGCTTGAGACCGTAATAAAAAAAATACTGCCTGATTTCGTCACTTATTCGCGCGAATTCACGTAATTCCGTGAATGAATGAATGCACATTTTTTAACTTGTAATAAAAAAATAAAAAAATTCTCCCATCTTCCCTTCAATAATCGTGCGAAGTTTGATGGGCTTAAGTTGATCCACACATCTGGAATTACTTTACTTAATAATAAGAATCACGCTATATTTCGTTAATAGAGAAATAATAAAAAAAAACGCTGCACATTTAAAGGTCAGAAGCTGCAAATATTCACCGATATTTTCATTTGTTCCTTTTGTGTCAGTGTGCTGGAATTGCTGTTTTACAACTGTTGGCCAAGGTCACTTCTGCACTTCCAAATTTGGAGAATTTTTATGCTGATTCATTGGGAACCTGAATTTAGCGGAGGAAAAACTGGAGAATAAATTATATTTTTGTTAATTCTGACTTCTGAGTCTATTATAGGCTTTTTTTCATTGAAGGATATTTACAGTAAGTGAAAGTAATAGACACGAATTAGGAATTTAATTTATATACGCTCTCTCTCTCTCTCGTTGCCACCCGTTGCCATTGGTACCTCCTCGGTATGGGCCGCAAGGCCTTTTGAGGTGCTTCTTTTCCTTGTAACTCCTTGTAACTCTCTCTCTCTGGCGAGGAAGGAGTGGAGGATGGGGAGAGAGCCTCATGCTTTTCTATCCAGTTTTCTACTACCCTACTAGAATAGTTAAAAATGAACAATTTGATAATAGGAACCCTCCCGAGTGGAACGAAAGGTCTTTGAGGCTTCCTCTTGTCCTTGTAACTCCTTGTATATACCTCTCTCTCTCTCTCGATGTATATATATATATATATATATATATTCGGACTATAGTGGATTTAATTATCCCAGAAGAGTTCCTTGTTCCATGCACGGTCTGTGTGTATTATATATATATATATATATATATATATATATACACAGGGTGTCCGAGAATTATCTGTACAATGTTTGGCTGTTATTAAAAGTCAACCATGAAGTGTAGAAATTCCAGTGTTGTCCCATTTTACAGAGAAACTCATTAAGTTTTTTCTGATAACAAGTTTTGACAAGTTTTTTCTTTACAATACGCGGGTGACAGACATTGATGATTTAAAAGCAAGAATCACAGCTGCTATTGAGCGAATTGATGTGGATATGCTGCAGCGTACATGGCAACATTTCGATTATCGATTGGATGTTTTGCGAATCACTGATGGTGCACATATCGAATGTTTGTAACAACGTTACTTTAATAAAAAAAACTTTTGAAAATACAGATTCTAAATAACCTTGTTTAAGAATTTTACGTGTGTTATCAAGAATTTTATTAAAAGATGAACTTGTACAGATAATTTTCGGACACACTGGAATTTCTAAAAAACTTGTCAAAACTTGGTATCAGAAAAAACTTAATGAGATTCTCTGTAAAATGGGACAAGACTGGAATTTCTACACTTCATGGTGACTTTTAATAACAGCCAAAACTTGTACAGATAATTCTCGGACACCCTGTATATATATATATATATATATATATATATATATATATATATATATATATATATATATATATAAAATCCTTCGAATAATTTTTGACGTCCCTTTTAGACTATAATCCCAGTAAATTCATTGTTTACGATTAAAAGAATATTGAACTTTTATATGGAAATTTAATAACAAAATGAGTGCTGAATTTGGAACAACAGTGTTCATCGGACCTGCCATCAACTGATAACCTTTCCTCGGTCACTTTGTCATGACCAGATTAGTTAAATGAACACGAGGGGAAAATAACAAAAAAATTGCGTGTTCATCCTTTATAAACAAGTGACGTCATTCGATAAAGCTCCCCCCCCCCATGGTAATTTACCAAAAGGAAGAACTACATATTTACCGTTAAGATTGATCATCCTTGATCAGTAGGTACGAATGAATTTGTCTCTCTTAATTGCTACCTTTCATGCCGAGAAAGTTTCACTTTTAGGCTAAGTAAAATTAAGGTCGTGTTTTCCACCCCTTATATTTATATACGCAGAAAACCACGTGAGAAGACATCATATGTGCGTTTTCGATGCGGGTACAGTAAATCGATGAATATAGAAAAATGTCAGAGAAAGGTAAAAATTCCCACTTTCAGGATACTAATCGCCCTTCCTAATTAGCAATTTTTAAAATGAAATTAAGTTTTTGACATGTATCTAAGCCATAACTGCGACATAAGGCACAAATTCCAATTAGTTTACTTCATTTACAGTCTTTGGAAGAGCTTAATTTAGTCCCGATATTAAATGGGAAACTGTCTCGTTGGAGGAGCACTATGGGACGCGTTCAGATTTATGCAAATTGCTTTGAATGTTCGCTTGTCGCCGCCAATTTTCCGATTACGTTGGCAGCCCTTGAACCATTTTGGCGTAGGAATGACTTACCATCAGAGGCGCAGAACCTCAAATTTCATCGCTCTGCATCGAAAGGAGATTTATCTTTCAGTTTCCTCCTTTGAACACTGTCATTAGCTATTTTGATAAGCGGGAGAGTCCCACTGTCTATGATTAGATGTACTGTATGTGATAAAAGCACACATAACTAAATATAGTTCTTACTGAAATAGATTTTTAAAAACTGCAATTCTTTAATTCTTTAGAGTAAATTTCAAATTGTGTCGAATATAATAAGTTTTATTGGCAGGATATAAATCCCATAACATGAACTGTATATACAGGGTGGTAGAAAAGTCTTAAAGGATTTTATACATATAACTATTTAGTTACCAACATTATGAGATAAGTGTTCAAATGATGAAACAAATCAAACAAAAATCTATAAGAATTTTATTCATACAAATATTTTGTTAAATTGTAATTTAATCTTCAAAGAGTTCTCCATCCGCTATCGTACATTTGTGGATTCTCTCTGTGAAACTCCTCAGTGTTCTTCTGAACATATCAAGTGGAATCCTTTTCAGTTGTTCATCTATTCTGCGGCCAGGGCATTTTCTCGGATAGATGAAACCAGGATGTAGAGTTTGTCACGCAAATAAGCCCAAAGCCAGAAATCACATGGGGTTAAATCAGGTGATCTGGCTGGCCAAGCCATCTTCGTTCAACGTTCGTATCCAGAATCTCACGGGCAGCTGCAGAGTAATGTGGCGGCGTTCCATCATGTTGATAAAGCCAATTCCTGCCAACGCCATTATTAAATTGGGGCAAAACTTTGTCTCTCAATACCCGGCAATAGCGTTTTTCCATCCATCGTGTCTTTCGATAGGTCAACGGAAACGAGTTCTGAATATCAATACACGCCCAAACTGTTAGTGTAGCCGTTTAGCGGCTACACTAACATTTACCCAATCATACTTGGGATTTTTTTTTCGCTAGTGAACGTTGTGCTCATTTCCTTTACTACTGTAGTTAAACCGAAGACATTCATCTGAAAATTTGATCTTTCGAACGAAATCCTGATCACTGTTGAACTTTTGTCTCATTGTTTCAGCAAACTGCAGCCGTCTATCAGAATCATCGTCGTATATGAGCTGAGAGTAAATGGGTTCGTAATCGTGGTACCCCCGTGATTTCAATATTTTTGCTACTGAAATTTGGAAATATCCAATTCCTCTGCGACTTTTCTCGTTGAAGCTGTTGGATCGACTTGAAAACTGACTAGGATATTTCTTTGTTGTTGTTTCCTGTCGCCGTTACTGGCCTTCCGCTTCTAGACGATCTTTTACCAGGCTCCCTGTTTCCAAAAGTTTGAGCTTCCAGTATCGAAGAGTGGTTGCATTGGTGGTGGTTTATTATATTTTTGTTGAAATAAACGCAAACTTTCTTCACAGTTATTATAAGAAATAGCTCACGATACAAAATACACTTTTCCTTCATTGCTGTATTTCATCCTTACTGACATGGCGCTGACTGGGGCTAGGTCCTACCTGTTCTAGCGTAGGGTCATTCGTGCCCTTGTATAGTTGATTTGAAAAGTATCGCATACACTGCACTGATATCATTGAAATTTATTTATTATTAACATTGTATGTATAAAATCCTTAAAGACTTTTCTCCCACCCTGTATATTATACTAACGTATTTTTTAAAATCCATATATCACAAAGGTTATCATTATATATTATATAATATATATATATATTAATATATATATATACAGGGCTATTTTATATATATATATATATATATATATATATATATATATATATATATATATATACACAGGGCTATTTAAAATGATTCACCTGATTTCAAATGAGAATATTTTTTAATGTTACAAATACAGAGTGATTTGTGATACATCAACCAAAAGAAAAACTGTCCAAATTTTGTCTCTCACCTCATAAATGCTCTATGTGACTTCCCCTAGTTCACGAGCAACGTCGACACGATAGTCGAATTCCTCCCATACTCGCTCCAGCATGTCCGTTGTCACTGACTCTACGGCAGTAACAATGCGAGTTCGGAGCTCATCCAAGATGTGGGCAACGGTGGCACGTACACAGTATCCTTAACGTACCCCCAAAGGAAGAAGTCGCACGGTGTAAGATCCGGCGACCTAGGGGGCAACACACAAAACGCCTTCTGCTGTGCAGACGCCATTTTCCCACTGACTGTTTGTTGCAGGCTAGGCCACGGCGTGACTTTGGAGCCCTCTCGCGGTGATCTTGTAAAACTCGGAGATTTTCTCTTTCATGTGGTGTATGCCCAGTGATGCACGGTTGATAGGTACGGAAGTATTCTCAGTTGAAATCGGATGAATCAATTTGAATAGCCCTGTACTATCTATATATATAATATATATAATATATTATATATATATATATAATATATTATATATATATATATATATAATAGCATTTTGTTTCAATAATTTTTTTTTTTTTTTTCCATTATGGTCTTACATAATAATCAAACATCACCACACGATAATAATACCCTCATATTTACAGGTAAAGTTGCAACACAAATGTGTAAATATGACTGTGCATAAACCAAAGACTGTTTTGTTTACTTAAGTGATTCTAAGGTGGATATACTGAAGGCTTGCACTTATTGTTTGCTGTAAACAATTCTGAGTGGCCTTCAAGGTGTGTATATATCTGTATATATATATAAATAAATAATGTTTTGGCAGGTAATATAATTCTGCATTTAGATTCACTTTGAAAGCTTAAAAATCTCATTAGATTTATTTAATGTGAGAATATAATTTAAAATTAGAACAGGGACAATTAGTTACTGTACTGTATGTTCCTCTGTTGATCATTTACTGCAACTTTATTTAAGATTTGTGAGCATATATTTGAAGTGTAAACGTATTCTCATGCGCCTTCGTCTTGTAGGATTACCGTAACAAGGAACAAAGTTCCGTTTGTCTTCTCTTCTTAGACGTATATCAGAAGCTTCTTAATTCATTCCCTTATTTGAAATGGAATTCCCTCTGTTTGTTTTATAAAATGTCACGATACGAACGCCTTCTTTCAATCCTTCACACTTAATTCCCTCCCGCCTTTCCCCTCGTGGTTTCATTCCTCTATTGCCACGGTCGGTAGCGTTATTTACCATCATGATTTCCACTGAGAATCTTCGTTCCCAGTAATCGGCTTGAATGCCAACCATCCAATTAACACAGTCTTCTCTCTCTCTCTCTCTTTTTTTTTACAGATCTAACCCTCTGCCTCCCCTCTCAGCGTTCCTCCTGCCGCACCGCAAAGCTTTATACAAAATCCTTCTTCCTTCTTAGCCTGCCCTCGTGCGGTTGGACTTTGACATGTTGTGTAGATAAAAGGAAAATCTCAGTCGAACATCTCTCCTCTTTTGCCCTCAGTTTTATACGAAGTTTCCCCTTTGCCAATCTGTTTTGCATTCGTTTGACATTCTTAATCCTTTTCCCCTTCCAGAGGGAAAACCCCTCCTTGTTTACCTGTTTCTCAGTCTTCCCAGATTATGTCGTCCCAAATGGAAGAACTTTTCATTACAAAATCGCGATCCGCACCTCGGGAGACGTTGAAACCTCAAGAAATCTAAATCCCGTTCTGGATCCAGTTCATTTTAGTTTCTGTCTTCTTTTGTGATCAGAATATAGAACTCTTATTAGTGTAAAGCGCAAAGAAAGTTCTATATTGTCTTTCGCATAACGATCTTCATATAGTTTATAATAACTACATAGGAAACAGCGGATACTGTATCATAGGTATCATTTATATTAGATTCAGCAAGACACGCATCATATATACAGGTGAACCATAAGTCGCTTTACATTCGTATTATAACAAAACTTACTTCAGTAAAGCAACTTATGGTTCACCCTATATATATATATATATTAGGGTGCCACTTATTTGGGGTGTTTTTCATTTTTGGGGAATTTCTATCAGGACGGGCGCATTTCTGGTGTCATTCCGTCTAAAAACATTGTGTGTAAATATTTTTGAAATAAAATAATAATTAGAACTGCCTCAACGAGGTCAAAGTTTATACTTTTTGTCGAAAAGTACTCATGGCGTTCTGTTATCATGTCAGTTTTCGTTTCGATAGCTGCTGTAGTTTCTGAGTTGAAAAATGATAACAGACAGACAGACGGACGGTCAGAGTCGTTGGTTTAGTCTTCCGCACTGGTGTACAGAAGACTAAAATGAGGTATTATACAGGGTGTAACACGAGTTTATCCAAATATTGATACAGGCGAAAGAACATGTTATTCTAAGTAGAAAATGGGTTGGGACGAGTTTTGCCACACTAACAGTGTTTCATTCTCTTTTCAGTGAGTTCTGAAACGACGTGATGGCTTCGGCAACAAGATCTAAACAGACAGCAGTCTATCTCCTGGGGACCGTGGACCACAGCATCACAGGAAGCATGCTGCCTACGGGAAAGCAGGCGCTTCAGTACTTTTTCCACCTTCACCTTGACGTCAAGAAGCCGATCAAGGAAGCAGCCGCTGAGACAGTGACCGCAGTCAAGGAATTCTGGGAGCGGTCCCGTATTCCTACGCAGAAAGACCAACGCGCAAGGGACAAGGTTCTCCGAATGTACGAGAAGTGGCGGGCTCTGAACAAGAACTCGAAACGGCGCACTGTGACCCAAATCAGGAACGAGGCCGAGTTCCTCTCATCCCTTGACCGCCTCTTCGACATCGCACACGAACAGGCGATGTCGATGATCACAATCGAAGAGGACAGGGAGTTCCTGACGGGACAAAGGGCCGAGGTGCGGCGCGGCCGCATCTCCTCCACACGTGACATGACGCTGTACACTGAGGAGGAGCGTGCGAGGAGACAGGAAGCGGAAAGGAGCCGCCGGCAAGATGATGAAAGGGCGAACAGAGAGAGCCGAGAAGAACTCGTCGAACTGGCATCGAGCTCCAGCTCAGGTGCAAGCAGCCCGACTCGGTCACCGACACGGCGTCGTCGCCGAGAAGAAGAGGAAGAGCTCTCTCTCCCGGGCCCGTCCACGTCGAATGCAGAAGCATCTACGACCCCTTTACCACCCAAGCGATTCCGCGCGTCGAAAAAGATGATCACCCCTGATCTCTCCGCAGCGATGGATCGGACGAAACTTACCGACCGAGAAGGTGTTTTTTTGCTGTCGGCGGCTGCGAGGAGCTTGGGCCACGACCCTGAGGAGCTGGTCTTGAACCGCGAATCCTCCCGCCGCGACCGAGCAAAGTTCCGTGCTATGGCAGCAGCGGAAATGAAGGCAGCCTTCCTCCTACTGTGCCGCTGACCGTTCACTGGGACGGGAAAATCGTACCAGCGGCTGACGGAGGCCCTGCTGAAGATCGCCTTCCAGGTCTGGTGTCTGGGGAGAACGTCGACAAGCTTCTGGCTGTGCCCAGCCTCCCCGACGGCACCGGCCGCGCCATGGCGGAAGCCGTCCTCTCTGCCCTCGAGGATTGGGACATCAAGGGACGGATCTGTGCCCTCTCTTTTGACACCACCGCCTCAAACACAGGACTCTCAGGAGGAGCTTGCTATATCATTGAGCAGAAACTCGAGAAGACAGTGCTTCATTTGGCTTGCCGCCACCACATCCACGAACTGGTGTGCGAGAAGGCATTCACGGCGTGCCTCGGTCCCTCTACTGGTCCTGACATCCTCCTGTTCAAACGATTCGCCGCCCAGTGGGACTTCATCGATCAAACCAAAGCGAAGCCCTTCGAGGATGGAACCATGCCGCAGCACCTGAAGGACGCCCGCGACGACCTGCTGATCGAATTCAGCCGCCTCCTCGACGGTCAACATCCACGTGATGACTACAGGGAACTTCTGGAGCTCTCTGTAATTGTGCTGGGCAGTCCGAACAAGCGGAGTGCCGGTTCGCTCGTCCCGGCGCCTTCCATCGCGCGCGCTGGATGGCAAAAGTCATCTATGCCATCAAACTGTTCCTGTTCCGGGAACAGTTTCAGATGTCGTCAGGCGAAGCGGCTGGAATCCGGCGATTCACCATCTTCGCCGTGTCCATCTACGTGACGGCCTGGTACAAAGCGCCGCTCCCGGCAACGGCCCCAGCCGCGGACCTCGCGCTGCTCAAGGCCCTCGTCTATTATCCGGACTCAGCGGTGGCCAAGGCGACGGCGACAGTCTTCGCCAGGCACCTATGGTACTTGAGCGAGCGCCTCGTCACCCTGGCCATCTTCGACGAGGGTATCGACTTGGCGACAAAGCGGGAGATGATTAAAGCGATGGAAGAAGAGGAAGGATCGGAGGATCCCCCGCGGCGTATCAATGTGGACCTGTCCACCGCCTCAATCGCCAACAATACATTGGCCAAGTTCACAACGACTACATCAAAGGAGTTCTTCAAGGTTTCTGGACATCAGCACCGCCTTCCTGCTCAAGGATCCGGAGGAGTGGCGGACGGACCCAGCCTTCATCGCCGCATCCCGCCGAGTCCAGGCCCTTCAAGTTGTCAATGACTTCGCGGAGCGCGGGGTGGCGTTGATGCAGTCTTTCAACCTGGCCCTTACCAAGAGTGAAGACCAAAGGCAGTTCCTCTTACAAGTGGTCGAGAAGCACCGCTGTGACTTCCCAACCGCCCGCAAGTCCACCGTGACCTCTGCAAAGTAGGCAACAATGAGAGGGAGATGGGCGCCCATGATACCCCCCCCCCTTGAGGGGCTAATACTCGAGTTGAGGGGGACCTAGAGTGAAAGTATGAAGTCCAGTTATATGTTTTAGGTCAAGATTAGTAGCTTGAACAAACTAGAAGTGATATTTTATTTGCTAGAGGCATAGAACATCATGATCTAAAATTTCTACTTTTCGAGAAAATATACAAACTTTGACCGTATTGAGGCAGTTCTAAATATTGTTTTATTTCAAAAATATTTTACAGACGATATTTTTTGACAAAATGGAACAGAAACGCGCCCGTCCGATAAAAATTCAAACTTTCGAAAATAAGTGTCACCCTAATATATATATATATAATGAATAAAACCACGAAGGAAAGGAAACAGAATGGTGCTCAAGCGCTTTCGTCTAATGACATCCTCAGGAACACTGAAATAAATAAGTTCGAGACTATATATAGGTCACAAAAAAAAAATGGAAAATAAAAATTGTAGGAGGAGCATACAAATGTATAAGGAAAAGCTACCAGAGTTTTAGCACTTTGCCCCTCTTGTCTAAATCCGTTCTGAACGAATTCAAAACAACAAGATCAAGCGAAAAAAGACCCTGGCTAATGTTAAAATTATTTGTAAGTTGAATAATGGCAGACTCAAGAATTTTCTACTAACAATGTTGCTTGAGTGAAACAAAATTGAAGCATTATTCTAATCAATACAGTGGGATAACTCTGACAAATGGACGAAAAAGGCACTGGACGACTGTCCCATTCTAACGGAATATTGATGCTGTTTTACACGCGTGTGCAAATCCTTTCCCGTCTGACCAATGTAAAAGGAATCACATTGTTTACAACCAATTTTATAGATAATGCCTGAATTATTGGTAGGGCTATTGGTAGCTTTTTCTTAACATTTGTATGCTCCTCCTACAATTTTAATTTTTTAATTTTTTTTAGTTTTTTTTGTGACCTATATAATTATAGTCTCGAACTTGTTATTTATTTCAGTGTTCCCGAGGATGTCCATTAGACGAAAGCGCTTGAGCACCACTCTGTGTTTCCTTTTCCTTCGTGATTCTTTTCATCATAATATATATATATGTACAGGGTGGGCGGAAAGTAGCTCCCTATTTTGGATTGGTAAAAAAATACGTATATTATCCATTTATTTCAGAAGAAATAATATGAAAAGGTAGGCATACATGGTAGGTTTCTCTAAAATTCAATGTGGGCTCCAACTCTTTCCACCAGCTTCTGGAGCCGCCCAGGAATGGCGTCCACTGACTTTAGCAGGAACTCCGGCGGGATGGAGGACATGACTTCCCGAATTCGGTCCTCCAGTTCTTCCAATGTCCTCGGTTTGGTGCGGTAGACTTCTTCCTTTACCCACCCCCAAAGAAAGAAGTCGCACGGTTACCGCTGAAAAACGGCAGAATCGGTTCAGTGTAACGGTGTGGTGTGGTATGACCTCAGATCAGGTTGTGGGCCCGTTCCTTCTGCGCAACACCATGAATGCCCAGCGGTACCTTGCTATGTTGCGAAACGAGGTCTGGCCGGTTGTCAGCACATGGAAACATCGACGATCTGATATTTATGTAAGATGGCGCCCCTCCGCACTTCGCTCTTGTTGTCCGTGAGTGGTGGATGCCCACTTCCCTGGGCGTTGGATGGGTCGTCGTGGTCCACATCAATGGCCAGCCAGGAGCCCCGACTTGACACCGTGCGACTTCTTTCTTTGGGGGTGGGTAAAGGAAGAAGTCTACCGCACCAAACCGAGGACATTGGAAGAACTGGAGGACCGAATTCGGGAAGTCATGTCCTCCATCCCGCCGGAGTTCCTGCTAAAGTCAGTGGACGCCATTCCTGGGTGGCTCTAGAAGCTGGTGGAAAGAGTTGGAGCCCACATTGAATTTTAGAGAAAACCTACCATGTATGCCTACCTTTTCATATTATTTCTTCTGAAATAAATGGATAATATACGTATTTTTTTACCAATCCAAAATAGGGAGCTACTTTCCGCCCACCCTGTATATATATATATATATTATAAAATTTAAAATATATATATAAAGTCCATAAGGCTCTCTAAACTCAATAACGTATCTTACATATATTCACATAAGGCCTAATTTTTTTTTTAAATTGATATTATTTCCTTATAAAAACATAATGTTGAATGATGTTCACTTCTTTTATATTGAATTTTGCAAACGCTCTTCATATATTCTTGTTTTTAACTTGTGTTTCTCAACAAATCAAATTTCAATAGTGTTTAACATTCTTTTAAATACAGGGTGCTTCAAGAAAATGTTATCACTTATATGTCGCCAATATGTCATTGCTTACCACTTATAGTTTGTGTTTTTTTGTAAATATTTGTTTTTATTTGCTTGTTTTTTACTAATAATGTTTTTAATAATAATAGTAATAATTTTTAATAATAATAATAAATACACAGTATTGAAATATATTTTCATTCTAAGTGGTAACATTTTTTGGAAGCAACTTCTATTCAAAGTAATTAACTTTTTATTTTTAAAGCATTTAATATATAATTTACCCTGTTTTTACTATTATGAACTTATATATATATATATACAGGGTGGGCCGAAAGTCTGGATCCATAGGAAAATATTTATTTTAATACATAAATTACAACAAATGGTAAATACTTAAAATGAATATCAACTTTAACTCGTAAATGCGTATCCGTGATACTGTACAGTTGTTCGTACTCCAGTATAAACAACAAATTATAACAAATGCTCAAATTGGCGGCCTCTGACATCGAGACACTTAGGGATGGAATTTATGATTTTTAATAATTCTTCGAATTGACGTTCTCGAGATGCGTGTTTCATTTGATAATCTTCTTGTTGACTTTACTGGACTATTCGTTAAAGTTTCACATACCATTGCAGAGGTATTTTCATCAGTTGCAGTTTTTGGACGACCAGAACGCCGTCGATCATGTACACTTCCTGTTTCTTTGAAACGTTTAAACAACTTGTCAACAGTCGCATGTGTTACTGGATGCTTATCAGGATGATTTCTATTGAATTCGGTAGCAACTTCTCTGTGTGTAGCGCCCTGTCTTGCGTACATGAGCACAAGTTCTACCCGGTCTTCTGTTGTTAGATTCGAAGCCATTTCTGGGCTGAAATAAAAAAGTATTTGAGTATTTATACTGGAGTACGAACTACTGTACAGTATCACGGATACGCATTTACGAGTTAAAGTTGATATTCATTTTAAGTATTTACCATTTGTAATTTATGTATTAAAATAAATATTTTCCTATGGATCCAGACTTTCGGCCCACCCTGTATATATATATTTATTTTTAATTTTTTTTGGTACTGGTATAGATAAACTTAACCACCGAAATGATAATCACTAGTCATTTTGATGTCAGCAGAGAACGGGAACAAAGTATCCCTACACCACGGGGTAGAAACACACACACACACACACACACACACACACACACCTCGTGGTGTAGGGATACTTTGTCTTCGTTCTGTGCTAACATTAACAAATAACTAGTGATTATCAATTCGGTGGTTAATCCT